>JANRGW010032247.1:0-15284 GCA_024733675.1 Psilopsiagon aymara | reverse complement strand
ACCCCCGTCTAACTAGCAAATGTTATCTTTGAGTTCTTTATCAGACAGTTTTCCCTTTCTCTTATCTTACGAATTAAAGCATAGGTTAACCTCAGCCCAGTTCCACCCATAGGACCACACATCTTGACTCTCCACTGCACCTCATCTCACACGTCCAGTCTTTTTGGCATGCCATGTTTTCCCTCCACTCTGTAAATCCATGGGATATTTAAGGATATGTAGACACAGGGAAATCCTAAGAATCCCTTTATTTTAGTTAGCATGTGAAATACATCGTTCCAAGCAAAATTATGCATATTCCCCTATCTTAAGTTTGTTACATTTTTGAGCAGCTGGGGGATAACCTTCATCTTCCACGTTGTTGATTTTCTGTCTTTAATGCAGTGGTACAAATACCTGATTCCTTATCTGGTTCTTCAGTCGCAAATAATCTGATGGAAGCACTTCCCTGCTGGAAGAGCAGCATTTCCCCTTTCTACCTTATGTCCATATTTCCTGTTCCCATGTGTGTCCTTGCATTCACCTCTTTGGCCTTTCTCTTTTCAAAAGGTTCACCAGAACCTCTTTCTTTGGCTCAGCCTCTGAAGAAATAATGATGTAGACCTCAGTGCATGTCACAGAGGAGCTTTCCCCTAAGCTTCAGCTATCCTATTGTTTTGTCTGACCAAGTCTATTCACAAGATAATAACACTTAATGAGTCCCTCTCTCTCTCTCCTTCCCACAGACAGACTTGTAGACGCCACTCTTTGGCTTTTTAGCAGAAGCAGTCACTACAAAGGCATATCTAGATTGCAGGCAGATCTATGATTGCATCACATGCAGACTTGAGTTACCTTTACAGTACTCCCAGTACCTTGCTGGGTTCCTGGGAGCCATTCTGTCAACACCAGGAGACTGCATGCTTATTTATGCCCTTAACCTGTGCTAAACTACCTGCAACTCCATTTCTATTTGCAACTGGTTTTCCTCAAGTATATTCCTACAAGTATGTAATCAGAAGACCTCCTGTTGTATTGGAAATACTTTGAAAGGCTGTCAGATATCCACATAACACCAGCAATTCCTAAGACCAATCCGGAATCCATGTAGTTATTGAGGAAGTTTCTATGCAGACTCATGAAAAAGCAAGCTGATGCAGTGCCTGGCAAGAGATATTCTGTTATAAGAAAGCGTTATCTGAAAAGGTGACTTTGGCCAAGTTTGTACTGGTAGTGTCATCCCACATCAGCAACAAAATGGCCTTAGCAGGCTTACAGCTATGCCTCTACAGTGATTTTTGATATCATGGTTATATAGCCAGGTGCATATTTACTGAGCAGGAAAAAGGAGCCTACCTCTACTGGGGGCTCCACTCTCACACTGGCACCACTGGTCATCTTCTGTACTTACAGCCTTGAGTAAAAGTATTCTCCTGACACGATTAATATTTGTAAAATGTGTTGAGCAGCTAGTGTTCTCTTTCCACTAAGATTTGTCTGTCTGGAATCTCCCATGTTGCACCATCTCCTTCCGTGCATCATGGACACAAATGTGCTGGCTGACAGGCAAGAGTGTTCTGGCTGGACACTTGACTGCCTTCTCCCAAGAGAACCCTCATTTTTAGCTCATGTCATGTATTTCTCAATTCGTCTGCTGCATGGTAAGCAGCTGCTTTTCCCTGTCTTTTCTTCCTTGTTTTTCTACATCTGGCCAAGATCCCTGAGGAGTACTTCCTTCCTGGTCATAGAGACAAGAGGGGCTTTTGCAGACAACTGTTCTCCAGCAGATGCCAGACGAATTATGAACCTTCCCCATGCTGAAATTTTGCTCTGCAGTTAAGTCTCATTTTGCCATTCTTCTTACTGAACTTCCTAATGTATGCTCATTCATTTGGTTTTTTTTTAAAAACCATTAGCTTTGTATGTGAGCAATTGCTGTTGCATTAGTTGTTGCACCTATCTATCTGCTGTCTGAGACACTGTTTGAGGATCAGTGAGATCCATAACTTAAAAATTATGTATATAAAGAATATGGGAATATGAAAACAGTGACATGTTCTGGCAACTGTGAGGATGATCTGCAGATGCAAGTTGCAATTTGGGAAAATTAGCTCTGAATTTTGCAAGTTGAATGTTAAGTTTGTTATGTCTTGCTTTTGCTGCCTGTATCAATTGCCAGTGGGTTGCCTTCTCTACATCAACCAAATGCAGCTGTTTATGTTTTTCTTACATATCAGACCTGAACAGAAAGTTTAATTAAGAGTTTTTAAAGCATATGGGGTTATTTTAGATCAAGATCTTAGATGGTGGAGTATCTAAAGTAGCAGTTGCTACGTTTTCATTAAGAGGTCCTTAATATAATTCATAATACTAATATTAAGCTGCTAAAGTTGCTGGCTTGATGAACACCGCTCTTTTGTTACACTTTATGATCCCTAATTTCCTTACTAATAAGCTATGGATCCTTAGTGTATTTAACACGTTAGCTGCAACCTCAGCAAACACTAATCCATCTGTTCTTTGAGTAGGGTGCAAAAAAGGCTGACAATGCACAGAGGGTGCCTAAAGCAACTTGTTCTGCAGTGAATTCAGCAGCACAAGTGTGACTCAGTGCCTGCCCCTCTCTATAAAAGTAATAGTTCAGAACAACTGACTCAACCACCATATAAAATTCTGCCTATACAAAGAGCTCACCAGCTCACCTACACCATTTGTTGACTTGGTTTTGCTGCTTTGTGCTAAGCATTCTGAAATTATTCCTGCAGGAAGAACCCCTGCCCATAGGATAAAATCTGCCTCCCTAGTGAAAGCACCGAGACTTTGCAGTTGGCTTCAGCAGTATGTGAAGCCTGTGATCATCCCTGTAGAGATATTAGTCCCCAAGAACATTCCTCCTCTCACCATTCTTTTCATTATTTTGCTGAACACCTTCCTCTCCCACTGCGTCTTCAGGATAGACTTCCCAACTTCACTCACTGGGTGCCCAGCCTCTGAAGCAATAACTTTAGGGATGGATGGGTTAAAAGTTGGGAGGGATGATCAGAAAGAGTGGCAAGAGATAGTGAATACCCTTAGCCACATGAAAGTGGTGTGTGACTGCATGGTCCTCCACCCACACAGCCAGCCAGGGCTATCTCTCCTCCTATTAAAGAAAAAGTGATAAGCATGAAATGAAAGCACCATCTTCTGAGATAATATAATATTTGGAACCAAGAAGGACAAAATCGGGGAGCAATTTGATGCTGAAAAAAGTGACCATTGCTCATAGCAAGCTATGATGAGCTTTGTGATGCCGTGTGTCTTGTTAGATCCATGCCAAGTACACACACGTGGATGTGCGTTAGACCTTACAGGTGAGGTTGCTCACACAGCTGACTCCGTATTCATGTGAACATGCCCCTTCCATGCTGATTAGGTAAGAAAACTCATGAACTCAGGGAAGGAGGGTTAGCAAGCAAAATAATAAATCTAATTGAAAAAACTGTTATACGAAAAAGAAAGGAAGAAACAAACAAAAAAAACCCAAACCAAACATTTGGGAGAGTAAGAAAAGAAATAAAAACATATGAAAAATAGTTACTGAACTATATATTTCTCAAGCCTAACTTCAGTCACCAAGTGCTGCTCTGGTCTACCCACTGTAACCTCTTCCCTCCTCTGTGTTTTTTCTTACTCGAGTCTCCCCAGTTCATAGTAACTAGTTTTTATTAATCCCAGACCTTTTAAATTGTTAGCCATGGTTTTCAATTCACTCATCCATCAGCCAGTTATATCACTGTTTCCTTCTTGTGTTCAGGGCTTCCATGTTTTAAATACTCATCCTTCTTCCAAATTTTCTGCCCTTAGCTTCAGGGTTTGTCCTCAAGTCTTCCTGACCTTCTGCCCATAACTTCCTTGTCATTCTATTCAATGGAAGTGTCTCATCCAGTAAATTTTATATATGTTTTTCAAAAATCCATTTGTGTTTCTCCCATTGAAAATGTGTTCAAAGATTGTGCAAAAGAGAGCAGAAATTTCCCCTGAAAAGAAAATCTAGCAAAATAACTGACAAATATGCAACCATATTCCTTAAGTTTGGAGAGGCAATAAATACTAATTTTCTTTACAAAATTTTTCTCAATACTTATTTTGTAACATTTTCATTCTGAAATATATTATTACAATACAAAAATCTGAAAGATTGAAATTGTCATATCTCCAACACTGGATGTTTCAAAAAGGTGGCACATTTTCTTTAGAATTTCCCTTCATTAATGATACCAAAGTTGAAAAGGGACTTTGATTTACAAGGAATGAAAACTTTAAAATCATAACACAAGCTTGAAAAGACCTTCCTCTGCACAGCTTTAAATAAAATAACTTGCAATTTATGGTACATACCAAAATACTTTCAAAAGTCCAAGGGAAAAATTATATGAGAATACTGAGACAATTCTTTTCCACAAATATGCTGGATGGATGATTAGCATACTACAAGAGAAATCTGATTTTCTTACAGGTAGGAGAATGCTAAGTGTCCAATCCAATAGTTTCGTGAAGATTTCCTGCCAGTTGCCAATTGCAAATATAGAAAAACCTCATGACTTGAAATGTTTCCAACTCAAAGTAATCATACTCTCGGTATGCCAAGCCTGCATACTCTCAAAAATTCTTCACTGATTTGTACTATCATCAAAGGGTAATACAAAATTATATGTAATGTCTGCTTTGAAAAACATGTCAGGGTTGCATTTTAAATACAAAAGTATAACTTGATTCCACTGTGTTATTAAAATCCTCTACATAAAGATGAAATTGTATCTCATTTTAAGACGTATTCCAACCCATTTCTGTAACAACTGAAAATAGGCTTCTGCGAATTCTTCAACAAACCAATTCTTTCCCAAGTCAAGCTAAAATTACAGAATCAGGTTATATTTCAGTAAAATAAGAGTATTTTAATATTACTCATAGGCCACATTTTTAAGGCAACAAAGAAGTTGTTATCTCTTCCATGACACATTTTAGTGGACACCTCTAAGTGGTTCCAGCTTTGAAATCTGAGTAACTTCCAGCCATAAGAAGCAACTATAGTACTTCTCCTCCTCCTGTCACCTATAGCCGTGTATCAGTGCGAACAAATCTTCTTACAGAAACTATTAAATAATGAACTTTTAAAAATAATTACATGATTTTACATATGATAAAAGGAAGAAATGAAGAATTGGAATTTATCTGGTACAGACTGAATCCTGCTATGATTTTTAGAAATGTTCTAAGTTGGAATTTTTTACTAAAAATTCTCTGTATCAGTTATGCTAAAGAGTTCACTTCCCCCAGATATACTTAATTCTAAGCTAATGGCCATTCAAGAAATACAATAGAGTAGTGAACCTTACTACATGCTAGTATATTAATCCCAGGCAAAACTGTAGGTTCCTACTTAAAAAAAATACAAGAAAAACCCTCCCCAAAACCAAAAAACCCAAACAAGACAACAACAACAACAACAAAAAAAAAACAACACAAAACCAACTCACGCATTTGAGACAAGAGGTTGCACATTTTTTGAGGTTAACATTCTGACAGCAGAGAAAAAAATATAAATCTAAATCTACGCTAACAATAAAATACACAGATGAGAAAGTCACTTATGTCATTACTGGAAAAGAATCATGAAATGTTGGAGCATCAGTGGCAAGGCTTTCCTTCACACCTTCAAAAGTGCTACCAGATAAAAGGTGGGATAGTGCAGGCACATTTGAACGAACTGCATCCAGATGTGCAATGTGGCTTTGGTCTAATCTAACCAAGACTGGTGGGAACACACTCACTAATTTCAGTACTGTTCAGAGCTGGCTCTCAGAAAAGTGACTGCTCAGTCAAGTGCCATATCACCAGGTCATTTCTGTGCTGCTGTGCCAAACACTGTCCCTTTTCTAGCAAACTGCCTTCAGTCTTTTGTGTAATGCTTATTATTGGTCTTGTTGCATCAGTCCTGGGAAAGGATTGAAAAATAGATGGAAAACTAAGTACAAAATAGACACTAAGATGAAACTTCCTTGGAGAGAGAGAGGAAAAAAAAAAAAGGGAGAGATCAGACAGAAGTATTTGCCAAGATGTGTGAGTAAATGACATCAGGCATTTATGGAGGTTAAAGCAGTAACAGCCAAATTTCTCTCAACCTTGAGAGAACCCACTGAGGGCTCTGAAGTGAAGTGAAAGGAAGGGCAATCTGTCTAGTATGCCTGCTTGACGTATGTGCTTGTCATGCACATCGTCTGTGCATAAGCCTCCAAAACCACAGAACTTCAGTACGCTATTTCTTCTTGTGCTGCAGAATCAACATATGCATCTCTTGCATTACCTTGGAGGGGACCATGAGCTTATTTTCCAAAGATTTCAAAAAAAGTTGTGTGTGTTCACTGGTCTGGAGACAAAATAGCTGCACCAATGAAAGGAACACAGAGTTTCCTGCTCAGGCTCACAGCTTATGTTGAAATTTAAATATGAAGCTAACCACAAAGTCATGGCCAAACTCTGTCTTGGTGATGAATAGCCAAACTCCACTGAAATTTGTAGATTTGAACCCCACAGCACAGCATACAGTTTTCCCCTGTTCTTCTGTATGTTTGTTTCTTATGCTCACCTCAATATTTCTACACCAATCTCTCACTCCCTTTTTCTAGTATCGATCATTATACAGACTTTAGACAAGATGTCTTTTTGCTGTTGTTGGCAGTAAATCAATGTGAACTTGCCAGTAGAGGGTGCTACTTGAATTTGGTAATAAAACATATCAATAACCTTAAAGAATAATCAGATTTCAATGAGATCATACAAGTCACAGGGTTCATCAACTCCTTCTGCCATCAGCACTAAAGAAACTGAATAGTGGCATTTTTATTCCTTGAAATGTTTGTTTCGACTGGTAGTGCAAATTGCTGAGGAGAAATCTAAGTGAAGCTTTGGATTTGTGCTCTGACAGCAGTCCAAATGGCACTATATGCTACTGCTCTAAAATAAGCATATACAACCTAGTACTCTTGGTTCACTTTCGTAGACTTCTCATTTTATATTCTCTCTACAGATATCTTGGAAGTTAGGTTTCCACTTCAGATCAGGCTTTTAACCTCTAGCCTTTTACCAGACCAAACCAATCTGCTTGAAATTTCAGAAGTGTGTTATTCTGCCAAAGTAGAAGTTTAATGGAAATTTTGAGGTAAATTCAACAAGGTGTTTGGGAGACATGAGGGCTCTAAAAAGGAAGCGGTTTCACCTCCTCAAAATTTCCCTAACTTTTTTTTGGCTTATAGCAACTACAAAATGGCTTGGCTGAGAAACTAGAAATTTGTTTTAATCTTTTGTAGATGGTGATTTCTGTTTCCTTTGGCTTCTTTTGGGGTGCTTCAGGGGACAATTATTTAGTTGCTAAAAGACGTTTATGCAAATATTTAAGGTTCCTAAATCCGCATGCCAGCTTTTACAGGGCTTAAGAAACCCATAATAGTGGAATGCAGCCTTCCCAGACTGCACAGACTTTTTCACAGGGTAACTCTTTTGAACAGGGCAGGGCAAACTGGTTCAGAAAAGACTTCAGTAGGTTTCAGTTACCTCATGAGAAGTGTTGAAGGGTCCCACCCACAGCTCCATCAGGTCTTCTGAGACCTGCTTGAGGCAAAGGACATCCCCATAAAGGCATTTTGCTTCCTTTTTGTCTCTACATCTGCTTAGAGTTCTCCTACTTGTCTCTCTTATCTGCACGTACATCTCTTGGCAGGATTTGAGGGAGAATATACTCTTCACCACAAATTTAAACTGGTTCTGTAAGCTATGACACTCCCAGGGCATGGCCAGAGGCAGGCCTGTATGTAAAGATTTACCCCAATGACATCCAAGAAAAAAACCAAGTCTTGCATTCTTCCCACTGGTTGGTAAGATGCCCTGTACTGGCCCTGAGGACCACGTCTTTAAGAGTAGTTAACAGCTTTTCAATAGTTAGCAAAACTTAACATTATGAGGTTTGAAGGTGATCTGAACTTTCACAGTGCATGATATGTAAGTCCTATTGGCCCAAAGTCTAAGGAGTGAAGCAATTTACAGGCAGCATATTTTGTAGAATAATATTAGGAAAATGCTGGGGTTCCCTAATTTAGGAACAGAATATGGCCAGAATTAGCACCAACCTGGTGAAGATACCGTTTCATTTTTGAGATTTTTGTGCCACTCCCAACTTCTTGGATTTACCATGAATTATATCTTTTTAATCCAAAAATACAGAAATTAAGAGGCAGGATCCAAAAATGTAAGTCAGAACTTATCTGTGGAAGTCTGGGAAACTTGAAACCAGGCTGTCAGAAAGGAATGAGGGAGATATGTAAAACGTATAAAAGAGTTAATATTACACCTGCAGGCAGAATTATCTTCCAAAGTACAAAACATTTTCTGAAAATAATTTAGTTTTATTGAAATGTTGACTAGAAGTAACAATGCGTAAAGCCAGTCCTGAAACAGCCATTGCATTGTGAATGAGATGTCCTGTCACCTAACTTTCTTTCCCATGCTCCCTCCTTTCTCCTCTCTCCCAACACCCAGTTTTACTGTAGAATCTATTTTTTGAAGGGAAAATATACTTTGAAGAAATTCTTGCTTATAATCACCTATCAATCCACCTGTTATTGTGCAGCTAGTAGTCCAGAGCTTTATGAATCAGTAAGACAGATAATAGTGCCACAGAAGTAAAAAATTGTTTAAACTAATGAAATCCTGGTGAGTTTAAAGAGATATGAACTTGGTAGGGAGCAACCCATGCTAAAAACTGAAAAATGAAATAGAAATGGCAACTATCTCAAAAGTCAGTGAGAAGTAAAAAATAACTAATATCTAAAAACTATAGAGAAAAGTGTTTCTCAAAAGTTTGTTTCTGGAGGGCAAAGGGAAAACGAGCAAAATTATTTTCAATAAAAATGCTCATTACACTTAAAAAAATTGCAAGGCTGTATAAGTATGCAGCCTGTTTACAAGGACTTTGTAAGCTTCACTTTGCTAATCTCTTCTTTAGAAGGAAAATCTGCACTGGGTGATTTTCAACCCGTCTGGTGTTTCTTTTCCATCAAACAAAAGTACTGAGAAAGCAAGGATGAATGGAAGACCAGAAACAGAAAACAGATTAGAGAAGAGGACACCTCAGAATCAACCCTGAACATTGTCCTTTTTCAAACACTTTCTCAGGAAGAGAAATTTTTCATCCTGCAAGTAATTTTGAGGACCAGTCATCATCTAAATGAAATTTCTTCATTAAAATCCATGTCTTCTAATTTCTTGGTTTGCAAATACGTGGGATTTTTCTTTTAATCAAATAATCCCATGATCTTTCCCATACTTGAAAGGGAAACTCCAACAAAAACTGCTTGCAGGTTCATTATTTGGCTCAGTTATTTGCCAGATGTGAATGAAGCCGTATTTTGGCAAGACTATGCACTCTAATGTAATAATAAAGCAAATAAAAAATTAAATGGGGTCCAAGTGCAGACCTGCAGCTAAGAGAAGCATTTTATGAAAAAAGAAAAATTCCTGAAATTTTTTCTTCACTCTTGTTATGCCAAAACCATAAATTAATCTCAATATTCTGCTAGCAATATGACAAATATCCACTATTTTTTCAATTCAATTATTGTCCAACAACACTCACCCTATTTTACCTTCAAGATAACATAACAATGTCTGGAAGGACTGCTTGTAGGGGATTCTGAGCTCTGTTTCAAATACTCCTTCTGAGAACTGCAGGTTATCTGCAGATTAGGTTTCTGTGTGTCCCAATTTATAATCAAATCGAGGCATTTATTCCACCAAACTTCCTTAAATGGCAAAATTGCTGTTTCTGGCTGACACTTCACAAGAGTATCTGAATTATTACCTCATCCACAATTGCCCAATAGCAGGTTAGCTGCTGGTATAGTTATAACCTGATAGAAAACCGCATAAAATGAAAAGCATTGTTTTCTGAAAATATTTGGTAATTGATCTTTTTTTTTTTTTTTTTCTCTATATGCCAAAGTATGGCTTTGGAAAATTGCTGACATGTTTATCATTGTGACTCCAAAGTCTGCTTGCACTAGACCACGTTGCCTGAGGCTTTGTCCCACCTGACCTTGAACACTGCCAGGGATGTAGAAATATTTCTGAAAGAAGCACAAAAGGCAGATTCATGCATGGCTGAGAAAATAAGAAAGTAGGTAAAGAAATACTTTTTGGTGCATGTGGAAAGTACCTACAATTTTTACAGGCTAAATTCCATGTACCTGTGCTTGACCTCAGTCACACAGATGTGGACGAGTCAACACATATATGAATGTTAGGATTTAAAGAGAGGAACAAACCACTGTAAACCAACATCTATTCAAAACAATATTGAACCTCTTCTTAGTGCAAACTGACAGGAATGGAATGATGATGAGACAGGCCTTTTGTTTAAAAGACTTTTTTAGCTCTTTGAAATTCAGGCAAGAGAAGGCTTAGACCTGTCTGGGTTTGTAGTATTTTGCCCTAGCATCTCCACAGTTAATGAGTGTAGTGAAGCCTTGTGAAAGCTGTGGTTGAAAAACAGTTGTTCATAGCAGAAATAAAATATAAAAGGATTTACTTACATTTCAAAGCAGACATGATTAGCCATAAAAAATAAGCATAGTAATTATTACAAACATGAATATGTTAAAATACCTCTAGCAAGAGCTAAACTGTGATCACATTGAGGTCATTTGACAAATTTCTAATTTGGCAACAGTTTGCTTGGAAATCAAGCTGTAGTAGCTAGAAATTAGATTTAAGCAAACATTGTTCAGAGTTTAGTCTTCCATTTTCTGTGTTTAACTCTTATTTGTCTTCCCCAGGGAAATGTAGATTGCCATGTCATTTTTAGCTGTCCTCTCCCCTTTCCTCCAGTTGCATCCACTTACATGGCATCAACCTCAGGGTAAAAAAGACCATTCCTTGAAGCAGCAATGTAAGAAGTCTTTCAAAACATATGCTCTACAGAGGAAATTATTATCTTCATATACATAGTATTCAGCCAAGAAGGATTTGGTTTCTATTTCTGCTTTTTCTTCAGCTAAATGTGGGGAAATATACCAAAGACATTAAGAGACTCTCCGTTTACCCCTAAGACCTTATAGATACATGAGTCTGCTGTCCAGATGTTTTGTTATATTTACTCTCTTGCTTGTCATGAAGCACATGTCCCCAGTGGTCTGGGGGCAAATTCACACCCTTGAATTTTGCCCAGGTATTCTGAGGGCTGTGCAAGAGAGCCAAAGTCCTGCCTGGTCTCTCTGCCTGCCTGTCTGTGCTCCTGGGATCACAGCTTTCAACTGAAAGGAAAACAGTACCTTTTACTCCATATACAACAGGGACCTTCTACTCTCAAATAGCATGCTCCTTGAGGGGCTGGAAACCCTGTTGTCCAGCCTGGTGGGGCTCAATCAAAATCCAGCTGCCACAGTCCTTGGATGTGCCCTGATCTTTAGGCCATTGTACAAGAAGCAGGCATCAATCAGTTATTTCAGGGAAGGTGCCTGCAAGTAGTGAACGCAAACCCATCCAGAAGCATTACGTGCTCTCTGAACAGAGAATTAAGAATACTTTGCCAATAATTCTCAAATAGAGCTAAGTAAATATAATCACTTAATCATTTCAGGTGAGCAGCCATACTTCTTGTCATATATACTTTCAGAGAGACACATGTGCTGTGGAGCTTCCATCAGAAAAGATATGTGCATGTGCTATTGCAGATATTTTGATACCTACGAATAAGAGAATGGGCTGACTTGGTCACATCACAGGCCCATTCAGATCAGAGTCCTATTTTCAAGAAAATCGAAAAGAGGATGCCTACAGAAGGGTGCAAGTGATGCTACTAAAGAATATTCAACCAACATTCAACCATTTGTGCCTCACTGACTTTTTGAATTGTCTTACATACAATAGTTCTCAGTGAATTTCTCTTGCATGAATTTGTCCAGTTGCTTTTGAAGTCATGTAAACTTTCAGCATCTGAAACACCCTGTGATAAGATTTCCATGCTTAACTGCATGTTGACACAGATAGATTAGAGACAGCTTGTTTGCATCTTTCTCCTGCATTACACTTTGTGAAATTAAGTGTTATTTACAGTTCACTCTTGGTCCCCTAAACTGGTGAGTTGGTCAAATAAAATCTGAAAGCTAAATACCTGCCAGTCACACTGAAGCTTAAATTTTTTATTTGTATATTTAAGGTTTTCTGGGGTTACATTGCAGTGCTGCACAGGACTGAAGTCTTAAAACTGTGACTCTTACTAGACATGTTCATCCCTGCCTTTTGCAGACCGCTTTTCTTTTGTTCCTTCATATTAAGTGCATTTCCCCTTGCTAACTCTTGCACTATTTTCTCTTTTTTTTCCCCTAAAACAACAGAAATAGCATGTATTAATGACAAGTACAAAAGGAAGAATAAGAAATTCACATTTTAAAAAATCTAATCAAATTAAGTTGAGGTAAGGTTTTAGGATACCGAGATCCAGTTTCCCTTCATAAGGGGAAATAAAAATTCTTCTCAGACCTTGGAGAATAAGCAGAAAAGGAATGTATTAAGTATTATATTTCTTTTTGATGAAGGAATGGAAGCAAAAGGATTGCTGGTAGCAATTTGGATCTTAACTCACATGTACAATGAAAAGTCAAAAGATAGAAGAAAAATTTGATTTGTATTGCAAACATTTTGGTTTTGGTTTTTTTTTATCTGTCTTTTTATCTGTGTGCAAGCCATCCATTTGTTTGACTATAACCCACAGGTCATTTTCTTGACATTGCAGATACCATTCCCACTGTGGTATTACAGATAGGCAAAGTAAATAAACAAAAGAAGCAAATAAATAATCTTTAGTGTGATTAATGCAATTTATAATTAACATGAACAGGAAAAGATTCTAAGCAGAGGCTTAGAAAGATTACTAGTTCTGATGTTCAAGTTGCTCCTAAATTCGTCTGTGAACCACTGATAAAATAGAATGAGGAAAGTCTTTGTAAAGTAAATTATATATTATTACACAAAATAATACACGAACATGCAGTGCTGTAAGTATGAATCAGTCATCCTGTGGTCGACGTCCGCATCATATAAACATACTAGTCAGTCCAATGCTGAAAACGGAGCCAGGAATTCAGTAACCAGTGTCCCCTGTCCAGCTATTAGTGACTCCCAAAGCTCCTTGCTATAAGGACCTATATAGAACTACTCATGCAAGTAAGACTAACTGCCAGAGCTACCTATATATAAGTAGTAATATATTAGCCAGAAATTGAGATTATAAGTATATGAAGCACAATTAAAGCTCAATGAATTTAATTAGATTTTTCTATTGGATTTGTTGGCATTGAGTCATGATGGGAAAGGAAAACTTGCTTAATATACACCTACAATTATATATACAAGTACCGCATTATTAATCATGTTACCAGTACATTGCATCTGTTAAGCAATGACCTAACAGGGAATTTCTGTTTCATTTGGTAATTTTTGAGATGGGACATTTTCTTCTAAAACTTTCTGAGATTTCAGGGGTGACAAGGTGCTGACAGTATTGCAGGGTTGTTTCCCCTTTCACCCCTTCAGTGCCCCTCCAGTGCTTAGGGAGATGATCATCCTGCTTACTAGTTTGGTTTGGTTGTCAGTAGCAGCCATCATGCTTTCTTCATTAGAACATTAACCTATAAAGACTCAATATAATTTATTTCCAAGTTATTGGTGAGCCAGAAATAAATAACTTCATTTTGATGGAGTGCACTCACATTCTCCATTTACTCAGCCAGCCCCTTTCTGTGCTAAGTTCTATAGTTATGATGTTAACTTTCAAGTCATGAACATCTCTCTAAATTTCATTAATAAAAACTAATTCAAATTAAGCCCATAAAATGAGCAGTTCTCATTTTTCTTGTTTATTACACTGGATCCTAGCATAGACAGATAATTAAAGACATTCCATCATGCTCCTCGGTGCCTTGATTAAGGCTGTTTTGACAGTCTGAGATTCCATTAAGTGCCTGTCTTGTATTCTTTTCCCCGTTCGCTGTAAATGTAAGTCTTCCAGTTAGTGCAGAGGGCTGATGAGACAGGGACCATTTATTTTGCGTATTCACTTCTCTGCTTAAAAGGTGAACCATACTGCCTTCCACAAATGATGGCTTCTGCAAAAGAAATCTTTCTCTTTATGATACTTGCTTTGCCAGTAATTCTGCCTGCTTGCTCCTCTTACAACTAAGGAAAGGCAGCAATGGGAGGTGTAGACCAGCAACAAGAAGTTACCATAAAGCTTATTAGTAGAATTCCTAGTAGTGCTACAGCCCAAAGATAACCCAAAGTGTCTGCCACTACCTAGAGAATTCCTTCTCATTGTTTAAGTTAGCCCAAGGATTTTTCCTGCTCCTGGAGAATCCAGTTGTTAGGATGTCCAGCCTTCTAGCAATCTTCCTCCAGGCACACTACTATTCATTCTTAGAGTTTTAGAAGAGAATGTGATTGTCTCTGAGCTCTAATGCATCGTGATGCTTGGGATCACCATGAAGTACAGACTTTTTCAAAGTCTTTTATACAACTGATGATATAAAAACATAGTATGCAATTCTAAAGCTTTTAATTCATGTATGGATTGATATTTTCTGTACATTTTAAAGGTCATTCCAAGAAAACAGTCATATGAATATAATGGCTAGTTGACCTCCCAAAAAATTTGGCTTGCTGTGGAGCAAAACGTAGTGTATCATTTTAGAATAGAGAATTCTTCATTTGTAAATGTTCAGCAAATCAAGAAAATCTGCAAATGAATCAAAATTAAGAAACAATTTATGGCTATCTGGTAGATGTCTTTGCATCATAATATGTTTCCTGTTTAATAGAATCATACAATCATAGAATAGTTAGGGTTGGAAAGGACCTTAAGATCATAGAGAAAGTTTGAGAATAGGTTGAGATCGTTTAGGCCCCAAGACCTCTAATCATTTGCTTTACCAGGTAAAACTGCCACCACAGCCGAATGGCAGCTATCCTGAGGGAAACTTCAGAGGGAACCAGCTACTAGATGGTTCGATTAGTCTTTCGCCCCTAGATCTGGGTCAGATGACCGATTTGCATGTCAGGACGGCTACAGACCTCCACCAGAGTTTCCTCTGGCTTCACCCTGCCCAGGCATAGTTCACCATCTTTCAGGTCCAAACCCCATGCCATGGGCAGGGACACCTCACACTAAACCATATCACCCAAGGCTATGTCCAGCCTGGCCTTGAACACTGCCAGCG
>JANRGW010032246.1:6887-32395 GCA_024733675.1 Psilopsiagon aymara | reverse complement strand
GTTACTAAACTGTTCTTATCTCAACCTGTGGGAGTTGCATTCTTTCAATTCTCCATGTAGCAAACTGCGTGGCTGATGTAGGGCCTAAACCACAACACACACACACACTCCCTTCTGGAGCATAGCTCTTGATCTAATGATCAGTTTTCCAGATCTGAACATGTTTTTTTCTCCCTTTATCTCCTTTCCAGTTAAAAATATGGGGCAGTGCCAGCACTCTTGCTTAATCAGAATAGAAATACCTCCCACCTTCCCCATCTCAAGCTTTGCAGGATCCGATTCTTGTTCTTCTGTGAAAGATGTCTTATTCTGCAAAGTCTGCAAAGGCTGCTGGACACATCCTGAAGCAGCCAGAGCACTGGGTTTTGTTTCCCTGCCTGTGCCCAGGTAGTCCACGTTTCTCTGTTGATGGTGGTTGCTGACTCCTGTTGAAGTGCAGGTGAGCACAAAGTCGCAAAGCCCTGTGTGCTGCAGCATTTGTGTTTGCACGTGCAATACTGGCATGTATGGAATGTGCCTGAATCTGAGAGGTGAGGAAACGTGTTTGCAAGTGTGGTGGTGAGCCTCTGCTGAGCTTTGAGGGAACTCACAAATCCTTTTATGTGCCTCAAACATGTGTAAGTGTTAACGGGAATACAAAGGTGGCTCCAGGTTGTAGGCTGGGAGAGCCACACATTTGTTGTGCTTCTCTGGAACTGTAAGAGAGAAGGACTAAGGACTTGGCCTTGCACTAATGTAAACTAAGACAGGGCTTGTAGAGGATTACAAAGTTCCTGCATTACCCAGTTTATCATTTTAGCAGGCACTTTTGTATGCTGCAGTTGGCTGTGATTACATGAGTGCAGCAGCGGGGAAGCTGTTTTGACATTGTTACAAATAGTTTCATTTACAATTAAAAGCAGATTTAACTTACGGTCTTGAGCTCCAGCTTGTTCTCAGCTATGGAAAAGGTTTTCAGATGTTTCTTTATATGTGTGCACATGTATGTTTTGCCAAGGGGCGCATTGGAGTGCACCTTAATTTTTACAGAAGAGCATAAGCTGTGCCTACTCAAGAGAGGTGTAAAAGGTCACAGGCAAAGTAAGCTCTGACCTAAGTTTAAACCCTTCACCTTAAAGAAATAGGAAAGCAACTAAAAACTAAACTCTAGGAAGCAGTCTGCCCTGGAGGGTACTCAGAGATCGATGGGAATGTTTCTGTACACATTCATTGTGTTTTCTAGGTTAAAACTGTGGAGATGGAGAGAAGAACATGTAGTTCCCTAGTTCTGGTGCAACCTTCTGTTAGTATGGAGGAGGTGGAGACATAACAGGTAGACATGAAACCACCAGAAGAAAATGGCATTTAAATGATGGTTAATGATCTATTCTTTCCTCATTAGCCATGTACACGATGAGCTGTGTTCCCCATAACCTCCTGCAAATGAAGTCTAGCACTGCTGAATGCTTAATTTGATCAAGTGTTGGAGCATCCTCTGTGCTTGATGGCACTGAGCTTGGCTGCAGCCATCTGCCATGCTCATGCAGGTGTTGATCTACAGAGGAGAAGGAGCTGCTTGCCAAGGGCTGGCTGCTGTAGCCCCATGCTGGTGGCATGGGCAGGCTGCTCTGTGGAGGAAGGCGTTAAACCCATCCCAGCTGTGGGAGCTCAGGCCTTGGCACAGCTCCCAAAGATGCATGTGGCAGCACAAAAGCATGCTCTTCACACCCGTTGCCATGGCAACGGCACATTCAAATGGCAGGGATTGGCAGTTGGAGCCCAAGAAGATGATGCTGTTGCAATTAAGTGGAATTGTCTTCAGGTTGTTAGACTGAATTTTGAGTTAGAGTGGAGGGGTGATGGGTGAACGTGAGTGATGTGAACAATGAACTGAGATCCTGGTGGAGGCAGGACTTCATCATGCTGTGTGTTTCTTTAAGGGTAAAATTAGTGCTGGCCTCTGAACCTTGTTTTTGTGTTGGAGAGGCTAAAAATTCTGCCTGAAGAGCTTTATAGTTTTAGTGAGGGTACATTTAGTGGAGTTAGCAGTTTTCCATACATCTTGCCTATCGCTGTTCTTGCATCCTGGTGATTTACGGACTTGAGCAATAGTGTTTATGAAAGCCCTGTGGAATTTGGCTGCTAGGAGCAGGTGCCTGAAAGTGGAGGTCAAGGTCTGCCAATTCCAGGTGAAAAGAGGTCTTATCTTTACTGTATGGCTGTAATTCTCTATCAGTTGGATTCAGAATCTGCTTTCTTGTTGTCTTATTTGATGGAGTCAGTTGCTTTGGATCATTTGCACCTGTAGGTGGAAATGTAATGTTGTAATGGTCAGGAGGGGTGAGTGCCACTTGGTTTTGCCCTGGAGTGCTGAGACAGAGCAACCAGCTGTGGGGACAAAAAGGCGGGTAGTCTGGGGGCAGGATTCAGTTGAAGAATTTGGTTTATTTTTTGCTTGAATGTTGCACCTTTCCCAAATACATGAATGAAAATGAAACATTTGTGGACTTTTCTGTTTCTTGGAGGCAAGGAAACATTTTCCGGTATAAAGGGACTTCCCCTGCTCCTCTCCTGAGGTTCTTGGAATGGCATGTTCTGATGGTGCTCGGCCAAGCAATTTTCTGAGAACATCGTGGGCTTTGTTCTGCTTCTTTCTGTCTCCCGTTATTATTTTCTCCTCAGGTTTTGAGGTGTTGGGGTTCTTTGTTTCGGGCTTTTTGTTTTCATTAAAGAAAATGACTTGTCCCTTTACAAGGGAACACAGCTTCACTTGGTTCCCCCTTCCCTGGCTCCTCCTGTGTTTTTCTCCTCCTTAGCATTTGCAGAAATAAAGGAAACTCTCCAGGCAAATTATCCAAATAGCTGTTGTTTGTGGTGCTGTAGCTGAGGATCCAGGCATTCTGAGGAGTCTTGTGCTGGGCTTTTCCAGCCCTTTTTGTCTAGTCTTTGTGCTTCAGGACCCATTGTTAGGATTTGATCAGCATAATTGCCTTGCACCATAACTAGATCTGAGCGTGTGTGTTTCTAGCTCTTCTTAGGGTCATTTGCTTTGAGTTTGGGGGATTCTTCCTTACTTCCCTGAGAAGCAATGGGGTAAGAGACCAAATGGGTGTCATCCTTTGCAGGCAGAAGGATGCTCAGGCGTTCATGACTTGCATCAAGATGCTGTTGCTTCTGTATCTGGGAAATGCTGCGTCTGCTGCCTCAGAAATTGGGCAGAAGGAGCTGGTAGCCAAAGTGAGTTAAGAGCAGAAGGAAATACTTGCACCAGAGCGACACCCTTTAGCAGCAGCCTAGCAGATGAAGGTCGTGAGCTACGTGCAGATGTTTGATGCAGTCCATGGCTCTTACTTGGTGAGAAATGGCAAAGGTGGGGTTTGAGGGGGAGTGTGCTCGTGTGTTTCACAATTGGGAGGTGTTTTTTTTCCCAGCTGGTTAGAAAGAGAAAAACAGGAGCATTTTTGTTACATGAGCTATGTAAAACATGGTTGACAGCTCACAACATGGGAAAGCAGCCTGGGGAAAGAGGGAGACTCCAAAGGAGGCACCAAAGAGCCTATGATTTAGTCCCCTGCTGCTTAACAACATTATTCATCTGTTCTTGTTAGCTGACGTTTTACAAGTCAACTCCTGTAGAACAAAGGAGAGAGCGTTTATTGCCAGAGTAGAAGAGACAGCTGCCACAAGATATCCCTTCTCAAGTTCTTGAGGGCCCATTACATTGATCACAGTAAAAAGGGGGTAGCCTGGATGGGCAGCCATCCTGGGTGGAAGTGCCCAGGCTGTGGCTGCTGTGCTAGCTCATGTTCAACACAACACTGATCTTTTCACAGTGACTGTGACATACTTTGCTGTGAGTCCTGCCTCATCTTCCAGCAGCCACTCTAAGTGCAGGTTATTGCCAGAGGTTTGGGTTTGGAAAATGTGTGTTGGCTTTGTCTGCAGATTTAGCCTGTTATCAGTCTGAAGTAACCTCTGTCACTAAAACATGCAAGTAATAATTAGCAGGCTTGTCTCTGGAATTTTGCTGTACATTGGATCCTGCAAGAATCCTGCTAATAGCAAATGTTTTGTACCTGATTGCATTTTTCTAGAGAGAATATCTCAAAGGTGAAGCAAATGCAACTATAAATTTCACCAATATAAACCTCCAGCAACCTAAAATCTTGATTCACATGCAATAGCGTTTCCACTTGCAACACCACCAACTCAATTTCACATATGAAGCCCTTATGTCAGGCTGTGGGTGCCAGAATCACTGTGCACTAAGTTTGTGTCTGGTCCCAATGACTGTTAATAACTGCAAGAGCTTTGCACTCGCAGGTCCCCACCCAGAGCAAGAAGGATGGGACATACTTGGATGTACATGCATGGAAATGTGGTGGTGACGTGGGAAGTAGAATGGTCCACTGGGAAGGAGGATGGAGTGCTTTGGATTCGCATTGTCACATCAGGGCAGATCTGTGGTGTTTTGAAGGCAGAGACACAGAATCTGTGCTATAAGATTTGAGTGGTGTTAGCTTTGTAAGGGGGATTTAAATTTTGTTTCTCTCATTGCAGTGAGCCAGTATTTGTATGTCCTACAAGTAGTGATGGGAAAACAGTAGTATTCCAGATGACAGTACAGCTGTCTGCTCTTCTAGAAGATGGGTCCAGGAAGCACTGTTGTGGTTTAACCCCTGCCAGCAATGAAGTACCACACAGCTGCTCACTCTGCTCCCCTGGTGGGATGGGGAGGAGACTTAGAAGAAGGTAAACATGTGGGTTGAGATAAGAACAATTTAATAATGGAAACAAAGTAAAATGTAATAATGGTAATGAAAAGGAGCACAAGAGAGATGAATAAAACCCAAGGAAAAAAGAACCAGGTGATGCACAAAACCAATTGCTCACCACCTGCTGACCCGAGCAGCAGTCAGTGTCTTAAATCATCTCCTGCCAGTTTCTATAATGAGCACAACATTCTGTGGTATGGAATATCCCTTTGGATAGTTGGGGTCAAATGTCCTATCTCTGCTTCCTCGGGGCTTCTTGCTCTGCCAGTGAGGAAAGGCACATAGGAAACTGAAAAGTCCTTGACTTGGAGTAGCATTGCTGAGCAACAACTAAAACATTGGTTATCAATGCTGTTCTCATACTAAATCCAAAACACAGCATTGTACCAGGTGCTAGGAAGAAAATTAACTCTTTCCCAGCCCAAACCAGGACAAGCAAGGAGAAGTTACTGGGCAGAGCAATCATGAAATGTAAAGGGCTTTGCAGATGTGTTGTTAAGTGCCTCCTTTCCCAGTTGTTTTGTTCCTGTAGTGCGGAAGCGAGCAGAGCTGCGTGCGGTGCCCTGAGGACTCCTCTCACATAGCCAAACTAACAAGTAGGGATCTCTTAACTCCCTTAATCCATCCCAGCTGTTATTGCTGGCAGTGGCCAGGATTCAAGTCTCAGAGGGTTATGTACAGCTGTGTGACCCTCGCCTGTGTCCCATTTTCCTAGACCAGACTCTGCAGTTCAAATCAAGGCTGAGGTGTACTGGGGAAGTCAGTGTGCTGTGGCTCAGCCATGCTCTGAATGAGAAGCCCCAAAGATGTCATAGGATTTCATTCAGATGGGCTCCAATTCCATTTGAGACCACCTGTCAGGAACAGGAACTCTGAAGTGTTCTAGGCTTTGTCTTTTTCCTCACTTTCTGTAGCAAATTAGTGACACCGACTGGTAGCATGTTTATGCCTCAGGAGACCTTGGTTGTGCTTCAGAGTGTTAAACAATTTGAAAAATGAAAGCATGGGAGAACCTGGTCCTGCAGGACTTGGGAGGAGAGGTCCTCACTTCTTCCAGATGAGTGTTTAAGAATTGCTGTTGGGGCTGGAACAGATACTGCTTTATTCTCCTAGGATGTTATTTTAGAAAGCGCCCTTTTCTAAACAGGAATTTATGAACTTAGTTTAATTCACTCTCATTCCCATCAGTGACACAAGGTGGTGCACCTCTGTATGAATAATATGGTTTGGGGGGATAAAACCCTGGTCCCTTTCAAAGCTTTGGGATTTTTGCTGTGGTCTAGGGTATCACCTTGCCTTACCCCTAACTGGCCGAGTGTGGCATCATGAAGACATTCTTTGGCATGTCTTCTTCTTGGTTTCTGGCTGGATGACCAATTCCTCCCAGAATATTTTGTACTTAATGTTTTAATCTGGGGAAGTTGTGACACGTTTCTCCTGGAATCCCTGAACTGTTCCCAGAATGGAGCTCTTGCTCACCCTTAGCAATTCCATGATTTATTTTGTTTGTCTGTTTTGCCCGGAAAATCTTGTTAAGATGGAGCTTACCCAGAAGAATTGATTAGCAAAGATCTATAAAGCCTTTAGCCGTCAGCAAATGCCCCATGTCTAACCTCTCCAATCTGGTGACTGAGTGGACCCTCTGTGACATGAACTTGATGGCTCAATCCCATTTCTGGTGTTACTTCAGAAAATTCTTTGTTCCTCGTTTTTGCTCTTCTGGGTTGGCTGTGTCATGTCAGGGAGGAAAAACCACAGTGCCTCCTTGCCAGCATCTCTGCCCTCCCTCCTCACAAAGTTTGCTGAAGGGCTGAGAGTTCAGCATTGTCCCAGTACACAGCTCCATCCCTCCCCACCTTGGTCTCACAGGTACCAGGGCAGTGTGAAGCATGGGGTCCCTTTTTTTGTGGTGACATCCTTGCATACACTCACCCATTGATAAGTGTTGCTTTTCAATATGATGGAGAGACTGTTTTGAAAGTGGCATCTATCTCAACAATATTACCCACCCAAGTCTTCCAGGGCTATAATTAGGAGCAAACATTTGTAAATGCCATGCATGCTTGCCAAGCAGACAGCTCTCCAGATGCCAGTACTTTGTTATCTTCTCTCTTGGCAGTTTATCCAGTTTGTATTTTCCTCCTTCACATTGGATGGAGACTTTCTTATATTGCTGCGTTGTTTCCTCTAAAGAAAAAAGTACAAAACAACCTCAGTGTCTCTTCTAGAACATAAACAGCACAATTCCAAGCTTCTGAATATTTCTTTAAAGTTTAAAATGCCAGGGGTTTATTTAGCTGGTTCAGTTGTCACTAGATGAAAATTGGTTTCTCAGAGGCTTCTTGTTTTTCCTGAGGCAATGTGATGATGGCAAGAATGAAATGGTAAAATATCAGCCTGTAAAAAAAGTCCAAGGATTACATTCTCAGCTGGCTTAAGTCTTTTTACTGTAAGTTCATTGACTTAGTCTTCCTAAAGAATTAAATGTCTGGCTTGTCTGAAGGAACAATTATAGCCCAAACATGCCAGTTACAAAGGCAGTTAAGGTGCCATTCTGTCAACAGCCTTACCCAAGACTGGGGAGCATCCACATCCCAAAAATGCTTTGTATATTAAGAGCTTTATGCTTTTCTCATTTTATTTCCATATTTAAAAGGGTATTTGGGATGAGTAAAGTCATGGAATTAGAGATTTTCTCAGCCGTTATATCTTGGACTTGCAAATTTGTTTGCATTTCATGCTCTTTCCCTGTGATTTAAATGTGTCCTTCGATATTCTATGTAGAAATTAAATGAAGATGTAAGTTTTCCTGAAGCTTTAAAAACTGTCTTACAACTGATAATTTGTCTTGCCTTTGTGTGGCATTGTTTCTAACCTAATCATAAAGGTTAAAATGTTCTGCATTTGCATCTTTTCATGTTTGTAGGAAATAAAAGGTTCTTTATCAGGAAAATGCACTGTTAAGTCCGAATGTTCTCTTCTGGGTTTTCTGCACTGAACTTTGGCCACTGTTGCAGATCAGGAAACCATCTCAACCTACTCAGTGCATCAGGAAATGGAATCTCTGTTCTTGGAGATACTCAGAAGCCACCTGGGCACTGTCCTGGGCAGCATGCTCTAAGTGAATCTTCAACAGTGCACTCTCTAACTCCCATGTCTGTCTGTTTCACCAGGAATAATGAAACATTCAACTTTACACAGATGCTTACTTTGTTGGCTGCAACTTTTTATGTGGAAAACAGGATCTGGAAAAGGACAGAACTGGCCTCATTGATTGAAAAGGCCTTCAGGACTTGGCCTGTCTAGTAAAGAGTGTGCTGTATAGAGCATGTTGAGGTCTGATTTTTTGCATAGAAACAGCACTTTCTAGTCTAATACCATGAATAAATACTCAAAATAGGGGTTAGACTTTACAAAACTTTCAGTCCTGTGATGGTGAGCAAAAAACTAAATCTCATTCAGCAATGATCCAGCTGTGGCCTGGGCTTTAGGCTGCAAGTTGAGAGCTTTATTGCTGCCTCAGCTTTACCACAGGTACAAGCACTTGTGGGATTGATAAAGAACTTGCGTGCAGGGCTTCGCTCTCCCTTGGTCACCAAGATAGCCATATAGAGAATTGGATCTCTTTGCAAAGACTTTGTGCAGGGCTCATCTTGCTGTAATTTTTGTGCATGATCACTGTTGTCTGCTTTCTCTTGCCTTCAGATAAGGGTCATTTAAGACTGACATCTAATTTTCCTCCCTAAATGGAGACGTGAATTTGGTACCTCCTCCTCTTTCATTCTCTGACTCTGCTCACAATGGAAGTTCTCAGAAGTGATGTCTAAAAGCTGCTTTCACATTTGGGCATGGGATCTAACTGGTAAAACAGGTAATATCAGGACTATAAGAGGAATAATTCAAATTTAATCCAAACCTTTCAAATGTAATCCAAACATTGCATTTCTCATCCCTGGTCTTAATGGACTTTCTTTATTCCTAAAGGCATGATGAATCTCTGGTGTACAGCAGTGACTCTCTACGGATAGGGTTGGATTGAGGGGCCTTGTACCTCCACTTGCATAAAGCAACATCACCCCCTTGGCGTAGCTGCAATGATGATGATTTATGGCTGAGAATCTGGGTTGCATCTTGACATTTAAATAGAGTGAACAGCATAGATTCTAAGGGGGATGGTGTGCTTGGAAGAGATAGGGACAGCATGTGAAGCTATTCTGCAGACATTCTGAAATCTGCAAGGAGTTAAAAATGAACATAACGGCTGCACTGTAAATACTTAAACAGGAAAAAAAGCAACATTGGCAAACCCCAACATTATTAGAAACAGGCCCTTGTCCCCGCCTTTTGAGAGTTAAGATAGATTTCCTTAGGTTTTCCACTAACTTTACTTTGGCTGTTAGATCCTGATCGAATCAAGTAATTAATGTGATGGATGGTGTGAGGGTGTGGTTAAAAGGTGACTCATTATTTTCTCTTGGAAGTGGTCTGTGTGTTGAGCACTAGCAGAGAAGTTACTGGGGAGAGAAGGGAGCCAGAATGATTTCAGTGTCCCTGATGGCGTTTAGAGTTCCATCTGGCTAAGATGATTTTCCTGGTACATCATAAAGAAATTAAACCTGGCAGGAGGGGAGCAGTGCTGGAGATGGATTGGTTCTTCAACACTTAGGTGGAGCACTGTACTCTAAGACTAGCTGGAATTTGATGTCCAATCAAGTTCATGTTTGAGTTATCAGCACCTCTCAAACTTGTCTTGCTAGGAGACAAGCAGACTGTTTCTGACAACAGAAGACCTTGGGAGGTTTCAGTCATCTCAGATGGTGAGAAGCTTCAAGTCCTCACAGCAGTTCCTAGTTCATAGAGAATCTCCATCTTTAAAGGAAATCTTATGGTGCTTTGAACAGGCAAAATTTGAAACACCAAAATTCTCACTGATTCCTTTTGAAATGTGTTGAGTTGATAACAGAATGTGGGTAAGAAAAGCAAATGTGAGAACATAATGATAAGTGGCAGCACTAGAAAGGAGGGTGCTTGGTTGAAGTGTGAACTAAAGTGAATTCATGGATACAGTGGCAATACTGGCCATCATTTGGCATCATAAGCTGCAGAGATGGAATATTAGTCACACACTTACCCTTCAGCACCTAATATAGTTCCTTAAATTTCAAAAGCTTCCTGATTTTTTGACCTAATAGAAGGAAAAGGGCTTATCCAAAAATGTGTTATTTCAGCCCTGTAGCAATCTATCCTGGGCAAAATCAGAGCTAGCCGACATGGATGGAAAAGGCTGAGCTTGGCTGCCTGGTCCATAGGACAACTGCGGCTTTGCTTAAGTGCCTCATTTTGGAAATTACTGTTGTGGGTTTTTCAGTTTCATCCTTCAAAACTGAGGAAACTTACCTCATGATAACTTTCTTGCTAGGTGGCTATCTTTCCAAGATAAGGTCTTAAGAGATGTTTTAGAAGCTGCTGTTCATTTTCAGGATGTGTAAATACATTTCTGGTAGTTGTGAATTTATGAGAGACAACCCACTGATGTGGCTGATCATAAAAGTGCTTTTCGTATTCAGATGTAAAACAAATGCTGCTGTATCATTTCTAATGAAACATTTTTAATAGCTCAGAATTTGAACTCTTAGGCAAGCAGTGAGATTCCTCAAAATGGGAAGGTAGTTGGTTGTTCAGAGTGTCAACCAGGTATGTTTTGGGTTCTCTCTCTGCGCTGGTTGATCTGTTTTGTTCCTCAGCAACATTTTCTGTATTACTCCCCCTGGGGGCAATTTGCAACACTGATGACTTTTCTGACCACTCTGATGGGTGCTGGTGTTTATCCTCACTGCATAACTTTGCTGACCTGATGTCTGCTAGCACCTAGGCAGCACTAGACGGTGGTGTCACTGTCCTGACTACAGCTCACACCAGGTCTGGATGGTGAATGGAAGGAGTGGGCTATACCAGAAGGTCAAGGAGTAGGCTGGTGGGAAGGCTTTGTAGATGAAGGATCGGATGAACTTCTGATGGTGTGAAATGCTTTGCTTCTGTCAAGGTACTGGGCATATCTCTGTGTCTGAGGTAAATGCCACAATTAGTAGATACTGGAATCTAGGCTGAAACCAAATCCTGCTGGAAAAGGGCTGGGGAAAGGAGAAACTTGTTGCTAAAGAGGTTTATGTTCTTTAATGCTTAGATTGATGGTTTAGATTTAAGCTTTTTAACCTTTAAAGTTTGTGTATTGCCATTGGACAAGGAGGAAATACCTCCTTTCTTTCAAGCAAAACAAATCAGCTCCATTTGGATTTTCATTCCAGACAGTGTTTGTTAGGTGACCTGTCTTCATTTTTGCCACACAATGCCCAATATAAGAAAAAACACCCCAAAAAACCCATGAAAGGGTGACTCTGCTGAAATCTACCTAATACTTTTTTGTAAACAGCTCATAAAAGGCTGTAAACTCCTCATAAAAGGCAATGATAAGGAATTCAGTCTGCCAGTTATCAGCCCCTTGAGACACAGCTTAAGGTCAGATTGAACAAGCCTGGAAAGGTCATGGCCACTAAGCCAAACTGATGCTCATTATCAGGCAAAGCAAATAGCTGCCTCCCCAGCCAGAGATGAGCAGCCAGACACAGACCTGGGAATTGTTTATTCCACCCTGGTCCAGTGCTGAATATTTCAGTGTTGTTGAAAAATTGTGTGTGATGTTTCCCACCCTCCTTTTCTTACTGTTTTTTTTTTCCTCATCTTAGGAATCTAGCCCAAGAACTTGACTGAAAAACATGTCTTGAGGAAGCAGTAAAATCCTAAACCATAGCTAAACAGTGGGTGGCCTTTTAATCTGATGAACCATGAGTGGACTTATAGACTATGTCTGACCTCCGTCACGTTAGTTTATGCCTGGAAGTGATGTTGGACTGTCTTTGAACTTGGGCATCCCTCTGTTACTTGCATTTAATGCAGAGATGTTTCCAGTGCTTTGGTAGGTTGTTCTTTGCAGAAATAGGCTGGTTTAGATCACCTCTTTCTCAACTGAAGTGCGCATTCAGGTTTGCTTGAAAATGCCCTCAGTCTCTTTCCACTGGAGAAAAAAGGCAAATTGTTCCGAGGTCCCTGGCTGCTGGCAGCCTGTGTGGAGCAGTTTTAAGTCGCTAGGTAGCACTCCCAAATTAAGGATTATGGCACACCTGCAGACTAACTGCATAGCTCACATGCAATGAGTCTGACTCGTCTGGGGCCCTTCCCATATGCTGTGTATCCTCTTGCTCCCGTACACATTCTAATCTCTAATAATGATTCTGAACTCATGTATGATTTTGAAACAGATTTCTAATGTCCTTATCACTGCTGGTGGGCAGCTCATCCAAAAAAAGCTCTGTCGATGACTATGTTCACAGTAGTAAGCGTTGAATATTGACCATCTTCAAGCAGTATATCCATCTTCAAGTAGTATATCTACTATATCTACCTGTTTTTCATGGAGCTTCAGCATCTCAACATCACAGCAAATTCTTTTAAAAGCATTTTACAAGAAACCTTTGGATTATGGCCCCCAAATGGTGCCTTTTTAGGTGGCAAATCAATTTCTTCTGTCAAGAAATTTAAATATGCAATTTTAGCCAATTAAATGGTGCTTTGATTATCTTTTCTTCCCCCAAATTGCATCACACAGCTTTGGAATATCAGAGAATGAAGAGGTTGGAATTGCTAATGAGTGAGACATAGAGTAAACAAGATATTCCAGAGAAGGTGGCAACATCAACCAACTAGAGTGGTCTCAGTGTCTGTGTTCAGTAAGCCAACAGTAGTCTTAGCGAGATTTTGACTTCATGTTATCAGTTAATACTATTTCAGATAATATAACCTCTAAAATACGTATATTCTAGGTTTTAACCTGTGCTGCTTTGGATGCAGTTCCCCTAACTTGCTGGGCCTGCATTTGTGGTGTGTATTGCTGGGTTTATTTGATGAGATCCTCATCAGAGACAAAGGATAACATTTTGTGCAGCAGCTGGTTAAAAGCCCGTTCTGAACTATTACCTTGGTTTGTGTCATCTACAGAGAGGGGCCTCTCTCCAGTGTTACTGGACTATGAGAGGTGGCTGGTAATGTCTGTAAATAGCCCTTTGGACCTGTGTTGTGGTTCCAGGGGAGGTTGGACGCCTGAGAGAGCGTGACTATTTCCTGAGGTGAATCCAGTCCTACAAATAGCAGCTCTGATTGCTGTTCATGAGGAAAAGTAACACAAATTGGAGTACTGAATTTAGAGGAGGGAATAGGTATTAGAGGAAGAAGGAAGGAGGCAAAGGCTGTTGTCTGGAAGTGGAGTGAGAAAAAAAATGTTCTTAAACAAGGCAGCTTTTCTTTGAAAACAAAGTATTATGAAAGTACTGCAGTTCTGTAGAATGTTGGTCTAAAGCACCACAAACTAAGAGAGTGCAGCAAGAGATGCATAATACTTCTAAGAGGGTCCTGGGAGAACAGAAAGTTTTTCATTGTTTTCTTGAGTGATTTCTGGGGTGAAGTGGCAGAGAACTTTAAGAGCTTTAGTAAACACTTTGTTGTTGAGCTTCAGGAAAAGGTCAGCCCCATGCACATCATTTGTACCCTTTCCAGCAACTGTCAGCATTCTGGATTGGAGCAGCTCCAGCGCTCCAAGGGTCAGGTGGAATCTAGAGGCAGCCAAGAGACACACCACATCGCCCAATGTTTGGGGTTCTTTTCTTCCAAAACATTGATTCAGATCCTCCCCAAATACACACATCCCATAGGCAGGGCAAGGCTGCAACCCATGGTCTTCACTGAGCGTTAGTCACCACTAGCCCCAAACTGAAAATGGAGAAAAAAAGAGCACTATAAAAATGTCTGTGATGCATTTGGTTTTGTAACAGGATTTATTGGAGAGGGAGGAGGGGGAAGAAGCATTTCTCAATTCCCAAATAACTCAGGGTATTTTACCCAAGGCTAGAGCAAACTGGCATACCCTTCCCTTGCATATGTACAATTGGGTTTCTTTTTTCAAGCAGTATTGGGCATTATCTTCCTCTCGGGAACAGATGTTGCTGGATAATGGGCATGAATTTTACAGAGGAATTACACATCCTGATCCTGAGGTGTACAGACAGAAACCTGTGGGCAAAGTCTTCCTTTTGTTCAACTACATGACATTATGAGGTAAAGTCAATCCTGGTCTCAGCAAGGGCTGTTTCAGGCAGGGTCATACCTGACTCCAGTTTTCTGTTGGTGGGGGCTTCCTTGACAATTGTTCTCTGAGGGGTTAGTGCTATACCACAGGGCAGGATTGTAATGTAAAACATCTCTTTTTTCACTCCATAGGCAATTTTTTTCAGGCATAACAAGGTTGCAAAAGGCAGTTGGACTCAGTTATTTTTCTTCTTAGGGCTAACTGCAATTGCCTTGGCAAACAGCCTGATCTGGAGCGAGCTTCTATAAACATGCCAGCACAGCTGGGATTTATTATAGGATAGACATTATCTTCTACTTCTTCAGCTACACAACCTCAGTAAGTGCTGTGTTTGCTACTTTCCATTGAGGAGGTTGGTTCATAGTTTGCTCTAGCCAAAGCTGAATTTTTGCATCCATATTCAGAAAGAATTGCCTTTTCCCTTCCTTGCACTGACCTCACTCTCTACAGGAGATGACATGAGGATGGGAGAAGAAAATGGAAAGAATTCTCAGCTCTCACAAAGTTCAAACTGCTTTAAAAATTAAGGGAATGCTGGACTGGGCTGAGGTTGATCAGTCTGATCAGATCAAGGACAGTGCCTGTCTCTGTAGGTCTTGTGTGCAAGCAAAGGTATACTGTATTTTATGTTAGGGCTGGGTTCTTTGATGGGTGCTGAAGAAAGTAAGCTCCAAATGCTTCTGAATCCCGTGAAAATCTCAGTTGCAAACATCATTGTTGCTTTGTTTCTTCCCTTTCCCTGAATCTCTGTTTTTCCGCCTGAGCCAGCTGACAAACACTAACCATTAAACCTTTTCTCAGACATCAGAAATGTCTCAGGGTTTCACAGTGCAGCTTCAGTTTCTATCTGTGAAGACACAATTAATTAACCTTTGGATGTCTTTCTCCCTATTATAACCAATAGAGCATCATTTTTAGTTCATAGAAATTGGCAATACTTATGCCAAGAGAACACACAAACCATTCCGTAGCTCCAGTGAAATGGGTATGTGTTGTCTCCCATGGTTCACATTGTTTTGAAACTTCCTAAGAAAGAAATGTTGTAGCAGAAGTTAAGTTGCCATCTTTCATCTCTGTATTTCAGTCCAGGCATTTTGTATCTCAAAATTCCTGAAATTCCTGTCTGCAGTTTGTCAGACCTGAGCAGATGACTGTTAGTCTAATGACTTAGATTGCATTATAAAGACGGATTGTGTCACTAATACATACCAGCTTGATTTTCTTTCAGCATGTGATGGCATGGATCTTGTGACTTAGAGAGGAGCAGTAGATCTGATATAGTTTGACTTTCATAAGTGTGGCAACATCTGATATGTCTCTCCACAGTATGAAAAATCAGATTCATTCAAACTTCTGTAATAGGGATGCAGAGCTGGTGAAATAAATGACTCGGAGCACTCTCAGGCTGGTGGTGTATCAATGGAGTCCTACAGAAATCCCCCTTAGTCTTCTATTCTTCAGTATTTTCATTACTACTTGAATGAGGGGCTAAAAAAACATGTATGGGAATGCTGAAGGACTGGGATAGGATTACAAGCCAGTTTGCAGGGTGGAGAATTCAAACTTATCTTGATGTCTTGGGAAAACAGTGTGGAATAAATAGGACGGAATTCAGCATCACTTCATCAATACAAACAAGTTCAGTGCTTTGGTATTAAGTGGCTTCATGGCGCAGTTAGGGAGAAGGAATGACTGAGCAGCAAGTCCATAGAACAGGATCAAAGGCTGGATCACAGTCTGAATGCAAGTTATATGTGTGAAGTTCAAGTGAAAAAGACAGGAAAATGGGATCCCAGCTTCAGTAAGAGCTTTGAGCTCTGCTCAGCACTGCTGAAGTCTCATTTGGGGCATAGTGTTTGGATTTGGGCACCACACTTCACGAGTAATATAAAATATGAAGAATTAGTTACTCAGACTACAGCAGAGAGAATTGTTGGAGGCTTTGAGATTATATGAGGGGTAGCTGTAGAAAGGAAAAGTAACTGTTCTCTCAATTCACAGAAGTCTTGGGCTTGTAGAGCAGCTCATCAATGTATTTCTTTGCCAATCAGTGGAGGAAGCATGTGAACTTTCCCCATGCACTGTGTTAAATGCAGGTTAAAGAAGCTTCGGTCACAAGCAGGTTTGGAATAGCCAGTTTGGACACTAGGCAACTGTTAGGACTGACTACCTGTCAGGGTCTCTCCCATTGTTGTTTTCTGTGATCCCACATTAACTGAGTTTCTCATCTCTAGATTACCCAGTGCTCTCCCAACCTGGCATTAACCAGTTAATTTGCTCCATTACAAAGAAATAAACCAATTTAAATCAGAAAAAGGGGTTTGTGAGCCACTTTATTTCTCACAGCATCATTGTTGAGTAACACTAGATGTCACTTTTTAATGGTTATGCAGAGCAGCTGGGATAGGAGGTGACACAAATAGACTTCTGTCATGCAAATGGAAGTCTAGTATGAAGAGCATCAGGGTTTTCAGCAGAACCCTGAGCCTCTGCATCCTCTTACTTTCAGACTGTGCAGCCTAATTATAGTTCTGCAGATGGTGTTTATTTCATTATGCACTTGCAGAAGGGGAGCACTGGGGAGAGCTCTGTGTCTTGGATGCTGGAATGCTCCCTGTGGGTGTAAATAACACAACAAATGCTTTTATTAGTGGTGACGTATCAGAAATAGTGTGGCTATTATACATTAATGATGTATAATAAGACTCAGTAACCTCCTTCAAAATTTTTCTTGGAAATGTGAAGGTATTTCTCTTTTTTTTACAGCACAGATGATGCAGGCTGATCCTGAGAAAAGGGATAAGGGTTAAACCACTATATTTGCAAAGGAGGCACTTCAATATCCATGTGCTTGGGTGCTTAGGTTATAAGGGAGAGAAGGCATTGGGTTTCCTGAACTTCCCGGGCTACATCTCATGTCAGTCTCTTCTTGTAATTCCTCTGATGGTAGTTGGCTTGGTCCTTCAGCTGTCCAAAATTATCACTGCTGGAACCATTACTGGAAAGGTTGGGGGGAGGGTTTGTTTGGTTTGGTGGTTTTTTACATGCTTGGGGCAACCAGAAATGCTTCTAGAGCCTCCCAAGGACTGCAGAATATTATAATTAAATAGCACATTTCTAACTGTGTTGGGGGAATTGTGGTTTAGCTGATTCCATCTCAAAAGTTTTCCTTAGAATTTGCTAGTCTGCATAAGTGGTGAAAAGCAGAAAGCCCAAAAGAGAGCAAACAACTGAAATCAGCTGAGTGCTATTGTGCACCTCATCTGGGACACACAGTAGCAGTCATCACAGAAGCTGTTATAGTGGCTGCAATTAATGACAAGAGAAAAAGAGTTAATGTCATTGTCTTACTCTGGTGTTTAGTCTCAGCAGTCCAGGGATTCTAAGCAGCTTAATAAGAAAAGGTTTATCAAGCAGTATGCTAAAGAATTTAGTGGCTGTGGTGGAATCAGGGAGGTGCTGTTTCTAAGTTCTGCTGTTCCATGTTTGCTTTGGACCCCAGTGATCAGCAAATCTTAATCCTGTCCATAAGTTTTGGCAGCTGACGCATGTTGCTCTCTCTGTTTTTTCTCTGAGGACTGTGAGATGCAAGACACGCTTCAATTAAAAAATACCAGTTTAATGTGGTTATTTTTAGCAAAGCAACCCAAATAAGAGCAGATATTTGTAATACACGGTAGTGCTTAATGTCTTTTGAAAGTTTTGGCTTCCTCTAGTGACAGAGAAGTTTGGACAATTTTAACTCTGAAGGCTCCTTTTATCCCTTGTTTATTATGCTAAGAAAATACCATTTTGAAAGGAAAAACAAACTTAAATTGTTACTGCCAGAGATGCATGGAAATGGGATCTGAAACTTGAGTCTATCCGCTCTGGGTTTGGAATGTGTGCTACCACCGTGAAGGCCAGGCAATCAACTTATGTCAACCCTGCAACAGGCAACTGAGTTGGCTTACATCAGCTGAAGTGCTTAGTCTGGAGCTTCTGCTGCCATTCTGTACCAGAGCATCCAGGCAGATGAAATGAATCTGTCCATGATGCAGATGAGTAGCGGGTACATGGTCAGTTTTCCTCATAGGCACCATTTTGTTACTCAGAATTCTATTAAAGTCTGTTAATAAGCTCTGAAATGTCTCTAAGTGAAGATGTGTAAGAAACGCTGGCAGAACAGCATCACGTAATGATCAGTTACTTGTTTCCCAAGAGGCATTTAAAATTTCTACCAATTGTTATTTAATGAGAAAAGTCTCATGCCAAAAATACCATTTTCTTAAAGCAAACAGCAGCAGCTCCATGCATTTACACACCATGAGCTGACTTCAGGCTGCCATCTGCTAAGGTAGCCCAGGAAAACAGGCTTTCAGCTCATCACTGAGGTGCTTCTTTTCTCTGAGACTTAAGTTCAGCTGGCACTGATTTGTCACAGTGCCATCAAAGGGAAGGCTGAGAGGTTTTGACATGCCTGGTGTGTAGCCAGGCTTGGATTGCAGTCTTCATATGTTGGGATTATCACCTGTAATTATCAAAGGGCAGTGATAATCTGTGAGGTAAGGAGCACAGCTCCTTACTCTGCTACTGGTAACAAACTGGAAAGACTGCAGTGAATTTGGAGTCTCCTGCCATTTTGAGGGGAGAGGGTGTTATTTATTCTGCATTTCTAATGCCTGGGTATAAGATATTTTCCTTTCCACAGCGTTGAAATTTAGAGTTATACTGTGAAAGAGCAGAATTTCTTACGCTGTCTGCACCTCCATCCTCTCAAACCAGTCAGGGAAAGCAATGATTCACACAAGAGTCATGAGCAATCACTGGGTTGAAACCAGTAACTTCCATACCAGTACTGGAGCAAGCAGATTAGCTGTTTTCTGAAGGGTTGCTTGGGAAGTTCTCTCTGGGACTGTGAGGCCACAGATGTTCAGCAGACCATCTGCCAAGGATTTTGGGGTAATAAACACAAAACTGCAGCAGAATTTACCCCTGTGGCTTTCCCATGTTCAGTGATACTTAGAGGTGCTCCTTCCACTGCAGGCTATAAAGACACAGCAAGGGGCAAGCTAGTGAGGAAGAGGGAGACATCACAGGAAGAGATGACTGCTTTGGTGAGAATCTGCATGTAAATAGGGACAGAGCCAGGAAAGCAATGGGAGGAGAGGAAGGAGTGGTTCTAATAAGAGCCAGATAAATAAGCAAGATGAGACCCAGAGAACAAGAAGCATATTTCACAGACATGTATTCGCTGCTGCCTTTGGTGCTGTTTGGGATGAAATAACTCATGTTGTTGGTGGAGGGTTTCCAATATGTCAGCCAAGAGAGTGGCAGAGAAAGGATGAGGAGCTTAGAGTTCTGGAGTCAGTCATTTCCTGCTGCTTTTCTTGATGGGTTTTTGTCTGGTCAGAGCCTTTCCCTGTAATGCTTCCTCATTCTCCTTTAATTTACTTTTGGATCATTAACTGTGCCAACGCCAAATAAGTCTTCCAAATGTTGAATTAATTCCAGTCCTCAAAGATCACCCTCAGATGAGGGCAAAACTAGGAACACTGATAAAATAAGAGGCAATTCCTGGTGTTCAGATAAAACAACACAATCCAGTTATAAAAACTTAATCCTGTATACCACAACTTTCAAATGCAGTCAGTGCCAGAGAGCTTTTGAACTTCCTGGTACAGAAACTCCACGCTTCAGTGGGAATGTGATGCACAAGAAGTGTGGAGAGGAATAGCTGGAAGGATGCTGTGATCATTTCTGGAGTGGAGTCTCCAGTAGCTGCCGTTTTGCTTTGTTAGGACCTCTGTGAAGACCCCCACCTGTTTGTGAATGGAATCAGCTCCCATGATTTACACCAAGGCACCCTGGGGAACTGCTGGTTTGTGGCTGCATGCTCCTGCTTGGCTCTGAGGAAGAACCTCTGGCAGCAGGTAGGTGATCAGTGTGCTTGGTACAGGAAAACTAACAAACCCTGTTGTTTCCCTACCTGTCAGCCAGCGTTTTTCTCTTTAGGACCAATGTGCCTCTAATGAATGTGAATTTTGGTGACTTCAAATTCGCTTTCTTCAGAAGTTATTTTTTTCATCCTATGAGACTTCCACAATCCCACTGAGCACCAAAGAAGAGATATAACAAAGCCACAGTTAATAGTGTAATAGGTTCTGTCTTTCCCTGCAGAGCAATTTGACTGTGACTTTCCTAAATGATTCTTTGAAGTGGGACTATATTTGACATTGTACCAAGTTCAGCCTCTTTTTACACTTCATTTATTTGAGGTTGACTACTCATAAAGCTGAATAGCAGCACAGTGCATGCCCCGGGGCAGTCTGCCCTCTGGACAAATCTTAACGTTCTTGGTGAACTTTCCTTTCCATGGTTTCTCAGGTGATTCCAGATTTTAACGAGCAAGAATGGGACCCAAAAAGCCCAGAGAAATATGCTGGGATTTTCCGTTTCCGTTTCTGGTGCTTTGGAGAATGGACAGAGGTGGTGGTTGATGATCTGCTGCCAACGATGGATGGGAACTTGATCTACTGCCATTCCAATGTGAAAAATGAATTCTGGAGTGCATTATTGGAGAAGGCTTATGCGAAGTATGAACTAATTCATTGTCATTTTAGTCCTCAGTGCTGTCCCTTCTATCCATCTGTTTGTTTTTCTTTCAACTCTGTCATATTTTCCATAGGTTTTAGGTTTACTGCTAGTAGAGAACCTAAAAATGCTTGAAAACTCCTTTAATCTGCATGGAGGAGGGGATTCATAAGAGCGTGAAGTACTTTCCTTCAGCAGCCTAAAACCTTAAGGGTCATTCCACTTTTTCCCTAGAAACCCAGCAAAGGTTTATGTGCAAGCTGATGTTTTGTGATGAAACACAAATGTATTTCCTATATTAAAGCTGAATTACAACTGCTGCTTAGTAACTGAGAATGTTGTTACCTCCAGGCTGGCGGGATCTTATGAAGCCCTGGATGGAGGCAGCGCTGCAGATGCAATTGTGGATTTCACTGGAGCAGTGGCAGAATCTATTGATTTGGTACAGGGCAAACATGGTGAGATAATTTCTGAGCAGATGAAGCTGTTTGAAGACTTGCTGAAGGTGCATAAGCGAGGCGGGTTGATCAGCTGCTACATTGCGGTATGTATAGAGAGGTGGATTTGAAGAGTTAATTTCAGTTTAAAAAATCCAGAAAGAAAAATACTATTATTACTATAAGTATATTGAGTGTGTCCTTCATTTGTCTGCTTTGGAAAAGCTTTCTATGGAAGAAACTAGCAAGTTGGCAGTGCTGTCAGCCAAGTAGAGCTCCACGAGCCACTAAATACAATCACAAAACCACAAAGCCGTTTGTGCTGCCACTTTACTGTGGATCTGAAATACTATTCTTTCTGAATGGTCACAGTTGTGTATTGACCCGAGGTTAATCCATCCAGAATGCCCTCATTTACAGGCCAGATGGCAGCCTTCATTTTCTCTATTTCTTAGGGAAATCTGTTTAGAGAAAACAGTTCTGCTGGCACTGAGCTGCTGGGACTTCTTGACTTTGGTTGTGATGATGCAGTTGTCTCGTCAGTGTAATGCTGGAGCTGAGCTGAAGGGCTGAGCTCACTTGGTTGTTTAGGTAGTGCTGTTCATTAATAATGGATGGCAAACCAGACTTCATGTGAATCACGCTGTGAACATTGTTTCTGGGATGACAGGTTGCTCCCAAATGCTAAGGCACTTCTTAACACGGATCTCCTGAGGAGATAGGCTAAATACAGGGAGCTGTATTTAAAAAAACAATTAAATAGACAGTTGTGATGCTTTCACTTCTTCCTAGCAATATAATTCTGTCTGTCAAGTTAAACACAGATGCTTCTAAACATTGTTTACACAGAGGCTGTTCCTATTGGTTTGGCTTGACTTGTCTGCATATATCACTTTTTGATAGATGTATTTATACGCACAACGAAGCTTGCTAGGTATAGAATATTTAATACTCAAGTGACTTCATTGCTGACTTACAAACATGACATCATTTTCCTTGCATTATAAAATAGCCCTGAGATCCACCATTTAGAGATCTGAACAGACAGTAGATGTTTAAATATCTCATTTCAATAAATAAATGCCTTCAGAATGGGGTGGGAAGGGCAGCCTAGCAGTAAGAAAAGCCAAGCCTGGGGGATAACAAAAGCTGTAGGAGAGGTTACAGTCTCCCATGCTGTCAGGGACTATTATTTTGCTTTTAGTTGTGAAAAATGCAAGTGAAAGTGTTACACTGGAGAAAGCTCAAACCCATTGGAAATGTCAGCCAGTCTTGGTGTAAGACAAACTAATTCTTTAGGAGCTGTTGTTGGTGAAAGGCAAAGAGGTGCTGGCAAGAATCTCACGGTTCCCAGACCATCTGTCAGTTCCAATTGATAGAAATGCCTCTTTTCTGTCTTTTCCCCTCCCTGAAATCTTATCTTTTGGAACTGAACACTGTTGTGTCAGTGCAACATCTGAGTCAGGAGAAGAACCATGTCTGTTCAGACCAGAGGAATTCTGCCATGAGTGAAAGTATGAGAAAGCACTATGTGCATGTCATACCTTGAATAAGTCCAGCTCTCTTCACCAGAGCAAAGGCTTGATTGTTTTGCTCTTTACTTATCTTACTTTAAGTTTACATGCAAGGATCTGCACTAAATCTAATATTCCGTCCTTGTTGCCAAGGGAGTAAGTGTCTATAGGCCCATTGGGTTATAGACGAACATAGGTGAGAGAGACTGGATGTGGCTCAATGCAAAGATGTCCATGCTGGCTCCATTTGAATTGGTTCTTTTCAGAAGAAGAGTTATAGCACTAATACAGCTTTACTTTTTCCATTCTGCTGTCTGGTATGCATTGCTCAGAAGCAACATTGCACTGGCTTTGTAAAGGGCCTGTCATTCAAAGCAACTCCAGCATCTTTTCATGATACTGCTTTTCTGGTTTTAGATGTACTGCTGAGATTTTGATCTGGACACATTAAATGAAATTGTTGTAGCCAACAGCCCAGTCTTTAACCCTCTGAGGCCAGGGGGAGACAGAATGCCTGTAGCAGGCAGTATTCCCCTGTGCTCTGAACTTGTCAGGCAGTGTCATGCAAAGGACTAGTGAGGCACTAGTTTTGAGCCCCAATGCTGTTGCCTACCTGCATAGCCAAAACACTTGGGAAGAGAACATACAGCTCTGTGAAAGAAAACAAATCTTCCCCATCCTGCCCCTTGAACATGTGGCTGTCAGGTCCTTCAATGATATGAGTTCTTTTTAATTGTCATTCTTGGTGCTAAAGGCTTCCTCTGGCAGTGCCAGTGAAGTGGAGACAGAGAAGGGTCTTGTCATCGGCCATGCCTACTCAGTGACTGCAATTCGGAAGCTGCGCCTTGGAGAGAGGCTCATATTCTCTTTTAAGGCAGAAAAGCTGTTTATGATCAGGCTGAGGAATCCCTGGGGAAAAAGAGAGTGGAGTGGCGCATGGAGCGACAGGTAAGTGCTGCAGAAGGAATGAAACTGTGATTAGGATCACTGGTTAGGTGCATGGTCATACACTTAGGACACAACATCAGTCTGCAGTGCTCAGAGTGATGGCTGAACTATTGTGCCATCTGTTAGCATTCTCTGAGCAAAAGAAGACATCCCGGATAAGCCAGGAGGTTATGGCTTCCTGGACCTTTGTTTATGGTATATACACATCACTGCTCTGGCACACTGGGGCACAAGTAGAAAAACAGTGTATGATTAAGTGATGAGTCAAGAACATGAGGTTTGTTCCCAGCTTCAACACTCATTTTGTCTGTGACTCAGTTTCTCATCTGCAATTGCTAGCTGCTGGAGATGGTATCAGCCTCTTATTCTTGGATAATTTAAGTGACTGGTGAAAAATGCTGTAAAATTGCCACATTTGTGATGCCTGGAATTATTTTCTAATGAATTTTAATGTGGGCATTGAGCTTAGCAGGCACCTCTAGAGAGACATAATCGATCGCTGGGGGGGATGTATTCCATCACTGGCAATTTACACATGAAAAAACATTTAACTGGGATGTTACAATTCAGTGCTGTGCTTACCAGCTGCTGTTAGCATTTAATAATGCAGTGTTCTTAACAACAGGGTAATAAGTACTTACGTTTTATACTTTGGCCAGCAAAAATTGAATACTTTCAAAGAGTTTGGGCCAGGTGAAATGTGAAGAATGTGCAGAACTACTGTGTCTTGTTTAACCTGTGGTTCTTCACTAGCTCTTGTCTTGGCACAGCCACTGCTCCTGCCAGTGGAAGCACTGAGGACTCTGAGGCTGGCCCCTGTTTTTTTGCCTAACAAAATTAAATTGAGAATTTCCAAATAGGTGAAGAAAATGGCTGTTACGGCAAGCAGCTTCCTTTCCTTCCTGCCAACCACCTTCAGCTTTATCCTCCAAGTATTTCTGGAAAGGGAGTGAGGAATTGTTCATCTAATGTAACACTTTGGGGAAGGGGCTCATGCTGTCTTCTATCATGTTGCCTGATTTAAGCATCCAGCCGCTTGCATTTAGGATCCTGTGCTCTCTGTAGTCAGTGGAAAGAGGCAGATGCCTCCAGGGGACAATGCAGAGCACATAAGTTGCATGTTAATGTAGGCAATGAGGTGTCCATGCAGTGTAGTGTCACTGAAAACTGGACACTAGGCTCCTGCTGCAGCAGTTTCTTCTCAAAGGCTCTCCGGGGAAATCTTAGACCTCAGGTCTCTCTTATTTAAAGGGCTATGAGACAAAGAGAATTTTCTGGTCTAAGTGAGGTGTTCAATAAGCTCTTGAGGAGGAAAACTAGGTTTCTTTTGAAGGGCCTCTAGGGAATGGATTCAATCTCTTACAGCCTTCCAAACCAGCTGGTTTAGCGTCCTAAGGGAAGGTGTGACAAAGGAAATCAACAAAGTTCTGCTCCAGTTGTGACAATTTCCCATTCATCTTTTTATTTTTTAGCAGCTTTCAAATTAATTCATGTTTTCAAACTCCTCCTGTAAAAGCCCATCACTTCTTCCTGAATATCAACTGTCTCTTCAGTACTCTGATGTTACCTTTATAAGGGACTATCAGAGAATTTTCCTTGCAGTTTTGTTTCCAGGAGGCAGTATGTAACTAAAGTCATTAATCATCCTTGCTGTTATTTTATTCCTCTTTTTCTTTTCCTTTTAGTTCCGAGGAGTGGAAGAAAGTCAGCAGTTCAGAACGTAAGAGCTTGGGACTCACTCTTGAGAATGATGGAGAGTTCTGGTGAGTGAGAACCATGTGAAGGGTTTCCAGATACTGGCTGCACTGAGCAAGTGGCATTAATTCTGTCATTTAATAACTTAAAAACCCACTTCCCCACATGGATAAGATTATCCAGTCCTGGCACAAGGTATGTTTCTTTTAAACTCTCGAAGGACGACAGAAGAACAGCGAAGTTGGATTAAAACTCAGTAGAACAAAATTAGTAGTTCTTAGTAATGTAAGTTTCAAACACTCTCAAAATCTCTTCAGCCCAGAAAGCCAACCATATCCTGGGCTGCATCAAAAGGAGCGTGACCAGCAGGTCCAGGGAGGTGATCCTGCCC
>JANRGW010032245.1:22852-47733 GCA_024733675.1 Psilopsiagon aymara | reverse complement strand
GGTGGGGGGGGTGGAAAGAGCAGTCTTCTCACTGAGAGAGGCTGATGGTGATATGCAAGCCCTTTACGGGCTGTTTACTCTTTCCTCATGGTTGTTGTCCGACCCTATTGATTCCACAGGGATCACAGTCTTTGTGTATCAGGGAAAAGTGAAAGCTGCTCTAATACAAAGATCAGTTACTTAATGATTTTACAGAATACTTAAGGTGTGCAACAGCAAAGGAAAACAGGAAAGAAAAAACAAGATCGGATGACTTAAATTCCTGTGAGAAAAGTGAAATCTGGGGTTCACTTTTATTTTCACATTCTGCTCCAGGTATCCTCATCATGATGTCCATGTGTAACGAAGTGCACGTGTACGAATACATCCCCTCAGTTCGACAGACTGACCTCTGTCACTACCACGAACTCTACTACGATGCAGCCTGTACCTTAGGGGCCTACCACCCACTGCTCTACGAGAAACTGCTGGTGCAGAGGATGAACAAAGGTTTGCAGGATGATCTCTATCGGAAGGGGAAAGTCATTTTGCCAGGGTTCAAAGCTGTCAAGTGCCCCAAACGAAATAATTTCCCACACTTGTAGAGAAGAGTCCTTCAGAAACAATGTGCAATAAGGTACTACTGTCGTACTATAAACAAGAGATGAATACTTGAAAACTGTATCCTAGACCAATCTAGTCTTGAGTCTATAAATTGTAATTAAGTAGCAGGCATGAGGAATACTTCTTTTCTGAGCCTGAGTATTTATTACTGCTTTGCAAATACTTTAAAAAAAAGGCTTAGCTCATGAAAGGTGCAAAGGACATACTTAGGCAGAAATATAATGTATTGTGGGTGTGAATGTCAGAATTTGTCAGTGGTCTCTTGTGCCACATATGCTAGACTGTAACTTTTTTTTAATGAACTTATTTAACTGTCAAATCTGGCATTGTGAAACAGCCTCTATTGTTCATGTACAGAGCAGCCTGTTGAACAATGCAGTGTTTCTCATGGCTCCATGGGGTTTTCACACTCTCCAAGAATGAAGTTATCGCTACTCTGAGCTGTGCAGTCATTGACTAGAGTAGACTTTTAATTCCTGTTCATACGCAGGCTCAGTTACAGGCCTCCAGCTGTATACGGGGCCTTACAGGGCTATGAAGTCAGTGCAGATGGAGACGGCTATACACGTAGCTGAACCAGTTAACTGACTGAATGTACTTCTGGTGCCAGACACCCATGCTCACAGTGAAATGCCCACGTAGGGCAGAACGAAGTAAACAATGTTTATTTAGAGAGCAACAGACATATTTGTAACCCAGTCAGGAAAAAAACTCCCTGGGAGGCCTATCAAGAGGATTATGAGATGGAAATTTTATTGTTTTCCTAGTCTGCACAGATGAAGGAGAAAAAGAGAAGGGAGGCTGCACACCATTCACTCAACACGCTAAAAGCAAGCATAGAGGGAGCTTACCTTTCTGCAGCAAAGATAGCATTCAGGATTATAGACATCATGTATGAGGTATTTCATTGAGCTCTGACTCAAACTCAGTTGTTCACAAGTTACTGCTGTTAAGAATGTATAGGGAGTGGATATCAGAATATTTTATTTAATGTTTGAAAGACTATACCCCAGAGAAGCTGCAGGGCTTGCAAAAATCCTGACTACAGATTGCATATGGAGACAATTTGGTATTTTCCTTCATAACACACAATGAGAATATTCTCTAAGGTACCTCTAAAAATCTGCCTGGTTGCTAATATATTTAAAACACTGTTTTCCACGGCAAGACTTCAGTCTCAGATTTTCCAAGCAGCAGGAGGTTAATATTCTTTTTTTTCCACACAACTGCACACTTTCTTTTAGGGTAAGTTCAGCAGGAACGTATGAACACAAAAGCACAGCTATATCCTACTCATGCCCATTCAGTAAAAAGGCAGACAGCTCAAAGAGGCATTGAAAAGGATAGCTGAGTGGTTGTGGTGGAAAGTAATTTTTGTGTTTTGTCTTAAGCAGCAGAAAGGCAAGAGAGTATAAAGAGCATTAATGACTATTTCCTCTTCAATAGTAATATAAGTATAATCACAAAATCCTTTTTCTCTCACTCTGCTTTTTGGGTCTGATGGATTTCCTTCATCAGAAGTGAAGAGTGTGTCTTACATAGGATTTACCCTTCTTTTTCTATGTAGTTTTTTAATTTGGGCTTTATGATCCTCTTAAAGATTCCTTGACAGAAAGTATGACCAGATAATCTAAAAACTGTACTTCTGTGTTATGTGGGTAGTTATGTCCATAAATCATTTTGGTACATGTCAAAATGAAGAGGTTTTACTCATACTAGCCTTAGATTCTGGATATATTACATACTGATTTCTTAATAACACTATTATTTGACCATGTGGAGAATAGATAACCTACATAGAACTAATCTACTTTTCCATGTGTTTAGTACCCTGTTTGCAAAACATAGGAAGTCGGAACAGTGCAACCAAACATGTCTGTCTCTCCTGTACAAAGGGTTAGCTACCACATGTTTGTAAAGGAAGGCTGTTGATCAGCTTTCTAGGACTAGTGAAGATGCTGCTTTTCCATGAGCAGGAAATTCTCAAGTTATGAAAAGAAATAGTAGCATATCACTTTGGCTGGTCTGCAGCCACTAACCTTTGATTTTCACAAGGAAGAAAAATACTAACTGCATTACTCAACTACCCACACCAGAATTATTCCTCAGTAGTTTGTCAGAGCAATCAACATAGCTGTTGTACAGAATAAGGCAAATTACAAAGTTTCACATAATAAGCACTAAGCATACCTACTTAATGTATCATTTAAATAACAATCAGAACTAGGTCTGAGGTGCTACAGAATGAACTTGTATTTTTAACACACTGGGCTGTCCGTATTCAAGGCCTCCCAGCAGATACTTTTTTCTTTGCCTGATTTATATGGCATTCAGTGCTCCTTCTGCAAGTGCAAATATGGGTGCTGTATCACCATCACCTCAGAAGATGACTCAGAGCTGTGCTGCAAACCCTTGCTCACAGAGGAGGAAGACCAGCTTGTGATGCCTAAGCATCCCAAGCATGCCTGAAAAAAAGCATCCCTCAGGTGGCTTCCCAACACTTGTTTCCACTGTGATGTTTTATTGGTCTGCCTGCTCAAACACCTTGTGGCTCCTTAAAGAGATTTTACTCCCCTACCTTGTCCTCCTTTGGTTTTTGGCACAAGTGCAAGTGTGCCTGATCTGCTAACTGAGGGCTGACCTCTGTTTGCTGCGAGAGGAGAAGGGGCAAAGATAAATAAAGGGGGGTCATAAAGGATCTGCAGAGGTGTTCCCCTCAACACTGCTTATGCTCTGTGGCATTGGCATTGCTGGCTTTTAGAAAAGCACACCACGTATTTTTGCAGTTATGGGCACTTCCCCATTCCACGTGAGGGCAGTGATATTTACAAAGAATCACATTCAGTAAATTTAAAACAGGGAGTGTGTATTAACGCTGAACCATGTATCTTTTAATAATAATAACACGTGCAGGTGCTGGATTTAGATACATATATTAAATGCAGTCAGTGTGAAAAAAAAAAGCCTTTTTCCACCCAGATCATTATTTTGGAGGAAGGGAAGATAACAGGTGTGGCTTTGCATCTCTCCCATGTGGCTGTCACATGCTAACAGAGTGGAACAGCGCTGTAGACAAGAGAGGTTTGCACAAACTGAGCTATTGAGGTGCATCATCAGCCAAGCAAATGCCTCTGCTACTGGACCCCTGAGCTCCCTTCACACATGTTGCAATAATGCAGGTTTAAAATTTATGAAGTATTACAGACAAGTAGGAGTAAGTTGCCTTCAAAAGCTATGGAGCCTCATTTCTGTGCCCTGGTGCTGGGGACAACAGTGAACTTCGAAACAAACTGGAAACACAGCAGCAGCTTAAGGAAATGTGCTGAGCTGATGCTGAATTTCATTATACTCTCTTTTTCCACTGTGAATTCTGTAGCTTTTCTGACTTGTGGTGCTCTGTCATTTTATGCATTCATCCTTTGGATGGTTAAATCAAGGTATTCTTCTATTCAAGAAAAAAAAAAAAAAGTTTGCCTCATTTTGAGCTGAAATCCTTTTGCTAGAAAAAAAATGGGTGCATTCCCTCATTGTTCTAAACGTTACGTGAGCATAAACTCACAGCTCAGTCATTCCTTGGATTAAAGTACTACATCTTTATTTACCTTGCTGTGCAGTTGTATGGTGTTGAAACTCTGGTAAAGTCATTGAAATAACCATGATACAAGAAGTATGTACCTTTGGGGAGAGAGTGAGGGGTGATTTACACACCTTCATCTGCACTCTCTTTGACAAATTTAGTTAAATCATTGCATGTCTTTGGTCAGGACACTTTTGCTTTGGTGAAAACATCCAAATTCTGAACTTGCTGCTGGAGAACTCTTGCCAAAGGCAGGAAAACCGAGAGGTTTTTTTCTTAACTGAAGACAGGTGTCTACACTCGATGGTTGCACTGACTGAACACAGCCATTTTAGAGATGGATTGAATTAAACAGGAGTTCAAAACACATGTAGACCGATCCAGTCCATAGTGGGTTTTACTTTTTCATTTCCTTCTCTTCAGCAGTTTTTAAGAATGGAAGATGCCATTTGGACAGTGACACAGATGTACCATGAAAGGATATTAAGTGCATTGACTGCAAGATAAATGGCTAGTATTTTTCCTTTCATGCTCTCTAAAGTAGATGCTTATTGAGAAAATTAAATTGGGTTTGGGTTGGGTTTTTTTTTCCAAGGAGATAATGTAGAAGACTGCCATCAGAAAGCAGCTGAATCTTTCCTGGGAGCTATCCTCTGACACACAACGGGGATACCTGATTTAGCTGTCTGAAATTTAAAGTAGCCCATGTCTGGGCATACCTGCATTACTGGATGAATTTTGACTCTGCAAATTTCTTCTCTTTGGCTTAGTGATCAGATTCAGAGTTTTGTTCTTGAAATAAAGAGTTGTGTGTAAAAGCCTTTCATTTATTCATATCATCTCATCACTCTTATAATATGTAGTCACTGAACTATTCAAATAAGACTGTGTACTTTTTTAATAGCTTTGAGAATTATTTTGTATGATGATTTTTTTAAATGAATGTGTACTCTAATAACAAAACTTAAGATTTTACAGGAGTCACATTTTTAAGCAGTGTTTGTATACATTTTAACACTTTCTATATTTTCTATTATGATTTTGTATATTTTTAAGTATGCACAGTGTACAGATCTTTTCCTGTAAATAAAACATTTGTTTTCATTTGTTTAGGAGTGCTGGTCTTTTTGTGTTGCCTTGCCTGAATGACACTGAACTACAGATAGAACAAAACAGGGAAGGTGCCTGTCAGTTCTGCCCGCAAATGCAATGAAATCTCAAATCGAAAGAGACAGATAAGCTGACAGGCAGCTTTCACAGAAAAGAGGCAAGTGTAGTTAAGCCAATTTTATTCTAAAATGAACATGTCTACCCAAGCAGGTGCTCTAGAGTTCCCCTAGGAGAATACAGAATCAGCTAGGTTGAAAAAGACTTTCAAGATCATCAGGTCCAACCATTACCCCAGCACTGCCAAGTCCATCACTAAACCATGTCACTGAGGGCTTCATCTGCAAGGTTTTTAAACACTTCCAGGGACAGTGATTTCACTGCTTCTGTGGTATACCATACTGCTCTAGGTTTGGCCATAAATTTCTTGGGGGAGTGAAGCCCCCTAAGGTCATGCTCTGGCATCTTGATGCTGTACTTGAAATGCTGGTAAACTTCAGCTGAATGGCTGTGCCACCCATTCAAGGAATCGAGCATCAAGTTTCAAAGAGTAAGATCAGACTTTTTTATCAATTTATCAATTATTAAAATGAAAAATAACAAAGGGAAAACATAATCTACCATTCAGTCTGTGATGAAATACCATATAATTTAACCACTACATGTCTGCTTACATCCATTAAATGTGATGTGTTCTGCTGCTTTTGGTAATCTTTGAACTCTGCAGGGCTCGAGTTGGGCTAGTGACAGCCCACGGTTGGAGGTGACCGTCACTGTTTTCATCCCAGGGGTCACCATGAATCCTTGCCCGTTACACATCAGTGGAATGATAAAAGTTGGATTGCTGTCGTGTGAACTCCTGGCAACCCCTAATTGAGCAGCTCATCCTGTGTATTACACCACCATCTGGCAGGCTGTGTTGAGGGGCTAATTATTACATGTCATAGCATGCAAGTAACACTTCTCAAAAAAATCAGAACAATGAGCTACACTAGGGGATAAACTGAATACTGAGATGCATAAACAAAGCAACTAATCGATGCTTTCAAAATCCATCAACTTTGCTTTTACTGCATGTGTGGGTTTTTTCCATCCAAAAACCCAACAAAACGTGATGTATTCCATCTGATAAAATGCTCAACTTCATTGTTTATGACATGAGAGCAGACAGCCTTGTCATGCTCCTTACAAACCAGCATCTCAGTAGGAGGTTGAAACCATGAACTATATTGCGTGGAGTACACAGAACGTCCTGCTGTGATAGCTATTGGAGGTGTGACATTACCTTTCTGTTAGTATCTCAGGGAACCTTGCAGGCAACTCATGATTCCCAAAATTGGCCTGCCCTTTTCTAAACAACATTTCTTTCAAGGAGGTATCTTTTTATTCACAGAAGTCAGCTGTGTTTCACTTGAGCGGCTCTGAGGAACATAGTTCTTTGCCAGGTCAAACTTCAAACAGGCATTTTGGTCTACATCTGCATTATTTGCTTGCCTGTTGTGATCTGGCTGAAACACGTCTCAGGACGATTGCTCCAACTTGCTATACTGACTGCATAATGAACCTGTTTAAGTTATTCTCCCCCTCTACTCTGCTGTCATGAGACCCCCACCTGCAGTACTGTGTCCAGCCCTGGGGGTCCCAGCATAAGAAGAACATGAACCTGTTGGAGTGAGCCCAGAGGAGGCCACAGGAAAATGATCAGAGGGCTGGAGCACCTCTCCTATGAAAACAGGCTGAGACAGGCTGAAACGAAAAGATTTAGTTAGACTAGATGCAACAAAGAATTTTTTTAACGCAGGTGGTGAAACACTTCCAACAGGTTGCCCAGAGAGGTGGTAGCTACCCTATTCCTGGAAACATTCATGGTCAGGTTGGACAGGGCTCTCAGCAACCTGATCTAGTTGAGGATATCCCTGCTTATTGCAGGGGTGGATCAGACAGCCTTTAAAAGTGCCTCCCAACCCAAATGACTTTATGATAAGAAAAGCTAGACAGAGAAGAGCCAGTCTTTTGCTATAATCATACCCACCACCTTCTTCTGCTGGAACTACACCTGCAGTAATGATTAGTTAGTGACTTACTGTGGGAGGACTTAATCAATCAGTACAGTCCACTAATGCAGTTTGGTAAGATTTCTATTCTAGCTCTCCTAGCATCCTGATCTTCCTAGGGTAATAAATGGGTAACTTGATTGCTTCATCCAAATACCATGGATTTACCTGCTGTACCCCAAAACCTAGCAATGTTCACTCCATACATATATCTTTCCTTATTTTTAATATTCAGATTCAACTTTCTTACAGTGGTAGGTTACTTCAGATAGAGCACTTCAATGAAATTACTGCACTTCTGTGTAAGTTAAGTATAGCCTGACCCCTTTGCCTCATGCCTTGATACCCAAGGCATGTTAGAACTGCATACCCTGTTGTTTCTTTTTCCCAAAAATATGCTACTGTTTAAGTATATGCTTACTAAGCTTGATGGAAATGCTAACTGAATATATTAAAATGTCAGGGAACTAATTGCAATGCAGTAATAGAGTGAGATTTTTTTCACTGGAGGCAGAGTAGCCACCAGAAAACTAGTAGCACAAGTAGGTTGTGACAAATCACAGGGGGAGCCATTGCTGTGTTCTTGGAAATTACAGAAGTAAAGAAAGGGGTCCAGAGGAAGGAAGGGGGAGAGACAAGGAATGAGGAAACACAGCAAGGAAGAAGAAACATCTAGAAAGATGTACCATATCAGACAGAAAAGCAGAGCTGCTGCTTTTTCCTAATAGTCAATTGCTTTTAGCCATTTGTTTTTTTAATTTTTTCGGCAAATTTGGAGAGGAACCCAATTCATCTGTTGGTACTCATCTTGCTGCCATCAGGTTTAGTGTGCTGAGATGTGACCTTAAAGTGAAGAACTAAGGTAGGGTTAAGAAAAGCAATTGACTTCTGCTGGTGCCCAGCTTCTTTGTAAACTTATTAATCCCACGAATTAAACTGACAAAAGACTAATAGGGTTACATTGCTACACTCTGAACAACTTCCTCTATGTGCTTATAGTCATCTGTATGATAACTGAAATAAGAAAACCCATTTCCCTCTTGGTGACCTGTTCCTGCACATAGACAAGTACAAATCAAATACCCTCTTGGTTACAGGATGCTGACAGGTAAGGGATAATTACTGTAGCAACAACTCCTTATATGCTTGTGAGAGGACTCCAGAAACCCCGAGGGGTTCAGCAGGGCAGGCAGTAGGCATCACAGCTGCCTTGATTTTATGGAAGCACCCAGAGGGGAAAATTGTTACCAGTGCTGACTCCAGGCTGTGTCAGCTGCTGTTAATTGCCTCACTCCCAGACATACGCCTGTCTGCAACTGAGCTTCCTGATTAAAGTATTTTGCTTGCCTTCCTCCTAAACAGTGGGGTTGTTCTGTCCTCAGTCTTGAAGTGCTGATGCTTGTGGTGGAGGCTTATTCCATCCCACGTTGTTGGTACTGCATGCAGCAGGTATGTCTCCTGTGCAGGTGTGGTCCTCAGGGTGGGGAAATGGAAGAGGTTTTGGGATTTCTGGACTGTTTCATGTAAAGCTAGATGACTTTTTTTGATTTATCTTTTTTTTTTTTTTTTTTTTTTCCTTTAAGCATAGTTTAGTCATTCTCATAGCAGTTCAAGGAAGCATAACGTGAACATGCCTCCGGAAGCTGAGGTTCATGACTAGGTGGCATTCTTGATCTAAAGCATCTATGCCTTGGATTAAGACAGAGACAGCAGGAAAAAGTTTTTGCAAGTTAAGGCAAGAAACTTAAGATGCATCCCTTGTGCAAGCTAAAAGTGCCTGAGATCTACTCCTAGGCTCAGCCTTGCTGCCCATGAGGCATGTGAGCTTCTATAAGATGTTATATCTTGAGCACAGCGAGGACAGAGGTACGGGCAGATGACCAGGAAGCAATGGCAGGGAAAGTTCTGTACTGAGCCTGTTTCTGAGCCTGGGTTTTAGTTTTTTTGGGGTTTTGTGGTTTCGGTTTTTCTTTTTTTTTTTTTTTCAAAAAAGGAGGATTTGCTGAAGCTTCTTATTGGATAAGGCAATTTTCCTTCCCTAGCAATATTTCTCCCTCCATTTCCAAATGAAATTCTAAGCTGTTTGATGGACCTAATTGAAGCTTTACAAATACATGAGGCTGAACGTAACTATCAATGCCATTAGGCATTTTAATGATCAGGTGGAGCATCCCAAGAACAGTAGAGATGAGAAGAAAACAACTCAATAACCTGCTACCAAAATACTACTAATGAAATTGTTCTATGGTAGAAGAGCAGGGAAGGCAGAAATAAAAGCACATATACCAATGTCTGAGAAATATTACTGTATTTTCATGTATATAGCTTATTATTCAGATAATCCTTGATCAGTTAAATGCTTTCAGGTGAGTCCTCATGAAATATGATCTCTCATGCAAAGTTAACAAAGTGAGAGAACAAAGCAGCAGGGATCATAAACTGGGGATAGTTATTTTGTTAGAGGAAAGAAACTTCTCTTTACCCATATTTTGATGTAACCAGCATGGCTGCGTGAACTTCAAAGGGACTGCTTGTGCACATGACAAGTACAACATTAACAATTCTACTATGGGTTCAGTGCACACTGGTTTCAGGCAGTGTCCTGGGTTTATTATTGTTGCTTTCAATGGGGTTATCACTGTAGGAAAGAAAGATCAATTTTCATATTTATCTCACACGTGCTCTTCCCTGGCTTTAGAGTGAGCTTCTAAAACCCATATACTAATACAAAAGGGGTGGCATATGTGAATTTAATTCCTCCTATGTAAGAGAAACTTAAGATGATTTTCCTAAAGCAGTGTTAGGAACAAGTACAGCCAAAGAGCTTCAGTGAATAGTAATAAAATAGATCCTTCTTCTATTTCCTATTCCCATTTCATTAAGTCAAAATTGTTTAGGGCTTTGCTGTATGATTGATGGATCCTGACTGACAGGCAGCAGCAAATTTACCAGTCCCCGCAGTAACATTTACTTCATGAGGAGAAATGAAGGATCTATTACTACTGTAATATGGGATGAGTGATTCCAGATCATTTTGAAATAACTCCCATTTTGCTGAAAGTTCAAAGCATAACAATGAGAGGTATTTTGACACTGAAAAATGTATGTGTTTGTTTAGTCATAGTCAATATGCTGTTCTGCCTACCCATTTTCTTCATTTTCAGTTCTTCCCTCACAGACTCTGGATCAGCCCACAAGGATTAAAAGAAAGGCTCTAGCTGACTGTGATGAATTTATGTTGATAGATTCCATGCCCCAATTCTGCTATGGCTAAAGTACATTAATAAATACTTGTAGAAATGTGACCTTATTGTGTTCATTTTTGCTGCAGGTTTAGAGCTGCCTATCCTTGGCTATGTGTATAATGCATGTTTAGGGAAAACAGTTCTTCCAGACGTTCCCTACAGAGTTCCACTTGTGCATTCTTCTTGGTCCCAGCCTAAAGAAATCAAAACCTTTATTTTCATGAGGTTATTTTTGTAGAAAAATACCATTGGCTATCTTGCCTTGTGAATTACTTGGGGTCTTTTTGCTTGAGAGTTAGGTCACTGTATACTGTTTTGTTAACACTCACACATGTGAAAAATCTTCAGCAGCTCTTGGGCATTTATTTTATCTACTGAGTCTTCCTCAGCACCATTATTCTGCCTCTGGCTAAAATGTAGGATCTTATGAGCTCTCACTTCCCCCACATTCCTATACCACCCGCCCTGTTGCTACAGCTTCTGTTGTCCAAAATGATCTTTCCATCAGTTGCATGAATGATGTGCTGGAGGTGCTCTGATACAGGAATGATGGAAGAGCTTTTTAATTGCTAGACAAGCATCCTGCTGCTGGATGAGAGCTTTTGTTACAGAGCTCACGCTGCTTTTCAGACAATGAGAGCTGTGGTGTGAAAAGTGGTAGGTATAAAGGATGGGAACCAAGTCTTTTCACTTTTTTTTTTTTTTTTATCTTTATCTTGGTTTGCAGCCAATTAGGTATTGATTTTTACCCAAGAATTAGAAATTACTAAGGGTGGTTTGATTTGTGACACTGTTTTAGTAGCAGTTGTTTGGGTTTATATGTAAGCAATGTAACAACAGAACCAACTGGGATGAGAAATCAGAATATCTGTTGAGACAGAATTTTTAATTCTTCTACAATTACTTTCTTATCTTAGACAAAACCAAAACAAATGGAAAAAAAAAAAAATCCAGACAAAACCTTGGACTGTCAAAATATCCAATAGTAGGTAGATGCCTTCAGGGAATTATAGTTCAACTTCATTCTTGCCCATGCCCCTATAAACTAGATCTCTGGGTTGGGTTATATTACACTGCATGGCCTCCCCTAGCTGAGCCACTGCTGTTCCTGCACTGGTGCATGAGGGATGCAGTCTGGTAAAGGAGCTTAATCTACCTGGGTGAAGGACAGCATTTTTTATGAAAGATACATTTTTTTAGAGGAATCAAGATGCAGAGGCTCCAGGCATGGAGATCTGGACTCAAATGAGACATTAAAATTGGCAAAATTAATGGCTTCTAATGTTGAGAAACCGTATTTTGCACTAAGAAAACACTTTAATGGGAAATTGTCCCAAGTTAAAAAATTGGCTATTTTTTGTTTAATAAATCACATAGAAATCCCTTGGTTTTGCCTTGGTCATCACTGAGAGAGAAGGCAGTGAAGGTGAAAAGGAAGACAAGTTTTCTATGGTTTTGGTTAACCTATTTGTAATGCACTTGTGTTGGCCTAAAGCCAGCATACACGGAAGGTTTGTACAGTCCTGGGTGATCTTGAGTAACTTTTTTCCCTAAAGGGATAAAGTTGTGCCTGAAGCAGGGTCATCCATAAAGTACTCTGCATACAGTAATCAAGGGAGTTAAACACTGCAAACAAGACAGAAACAAGAAGTAACACCTAATGCATTAAAGCTGTTGTCTTCTACTAACATCCAGTGAACTTCTTAGAAGTTGTTTCCCAGATGAAACAAACAGTCCCAAGCATGATTACCAAAAGGGTTATAATTTGAATAACTGGTGGTTCATTTGATTTTTTTTTTGTAATTTCACAAAAGTGAGAGAGTTATTATAAGGGGAAAAATAGAAGAGGAGAGCACTGAAGCCAATGTTATTCACTGGAGTGTTTCTTTTGCCACTGCACACCTACACCACAAGAGTGACCCACTGCCTACAAAGCAAGGGAATGCGACTAATGAAAGATAGGACCTTTGCAGGACTGATTTTGCTATGACTATACATTAGTGATGACAACTGGGAATATTCTTGGTCACAGGCATTTGCATAGGATCTACAGCACTGACTAATTTTGAGCATAAGATTTATGTATAGCAAGCGGTAGTACTAATGATGTTTGCAATTTGTTTACATTTGGCATTAGCAGGATAGGATAGAATTGAGTAATTCCAGTTGCAAGGAATATGTAACAATCATCTAAGTCCAACTGCCTGACTGTTTCAGGGCTGATGAAAAATTCAAAGCATATTATTAAGGGCATTTTCCAAATGCTTCTTAAACAATGACAGACAGGCATGAGGCATCAGCCATCTCCCTAGGAAGCCTGTTCCCCATGTATGACTGCCTTCTCAGTAAAGAAATGTTTCCTAGTGTCTAGTCTGATACTCTTCTCATACAGCTTTGAACCTTTCCCACATCTCCTGTCACTGAATACTAGGTAGAAATGATCAGGAAAGATGAAGAGCCTAGGTAACTGGAAGAAATTAAAAGAAATAAACTCGCTCAGTGAAGCACTATGGAGACAGAAGGTGAACTGTCTGCAGTGTCCCAGTATGAAGAAAAGACAACTACCAAAGAAGAAGGGCTCTTTGATAAATCAGGAGTAAAAGTTTATCAACTGGCTGCAAATAAATTTAGTTTAAAAGCAGTTACTATACCAAACATCAGAGGAACAAAGCTCTGCAGCAGCTTGTACTTCAAAAGACAAGGAACCTCAGATTTGTTTTCATTTGGATGCTGTCAGATTTCTGAATTGCAGTAAACAGTGCAGTTTATAACAAAAAGCAATTAATTATAATGAACTACAGGCCCAGAATAGTTTTATGTTGTGTTTTCCATGCTGTGGCAACCATTTTTTCCGTGAGTACAACAGCTTTTTTGCCCTGAAGGAAGAAGGACATCATGATTACATCATAAAATGAAGTTCTGTGGATTTGAATTAGACTTGCCATGTAAATTATGAGTTTTGAGCAATAATCTAGCCTTTGATCCTCAAATTTCTCCTGATGTGAAACTAGGATGATGATAATTGCTTTACAAGGATACTGAGGATTAAATCAATTAACAATATTTGTTTAGAGGCTACATAAATGCCAAAAACTATTCTATGACTAGGAAAAATTGTTCTGTTTTTCTTTTAATCCACCTAATCTGAAATGATTGTTGCTTAAATTGTCATCTGGATACATGACTGAGAAGATATATGTGTTAGACACAGCAAAACTCTGGGAAGTAATGTCAGCTGACAAAAAAATATACAAAACCATCCTGGTCTAGATCAAATTTTAGTATTATGCCTCTGCAACATCACTAGAGATTATTCAGTGATTGAACAGGAGAAGAAAATGAGAGCTTCTGTTACCTCCAGGGTTACACTTACTTTTTCAAATCTTTATCATCTGCTGATATTGATTGTTGTCATAAAGCAAATAAATGTGTTGTTTATATAATCTGCTGCATTGCATTAGAGATTCTGATCTCTTCAGCTGACCTATGCCTGCATTCAGCTTTCAAGTGGTAAATTGCAGCAAATACATAGCTGAAGTCCTACCTGTAAAATGCGAACATATTACAGAAAAGCAGAAGCATTATAACTAAAATGGCGAATTCTGAGACTAATCAATACTTGACCTTAGCCAGAGCAAGCCACAGGCTAAAATTCAGTCTGATCCCTGATGCAGCACTGCAAATGAGAAATCTGCAACAGAACTGATCTCCTCCATTCATTGTGGCTTGGTGATGCTATTTTGAAGAAAAGCACAAGATCAGTCTACCTGTACATTTTGTCAGCCTTTGTAGGACCTTAACTTTCCACACTAAACTTAGAAATCAGTCAGGAAAAGATACCAAAATGCCAAGTGCATTCACCCAACTTCTAGATCACACTGAAGTAATGGCAAGTGAAACACAGCACAGCCATTAACACCTTATCCTTTCCTGAATTTCTCTTAGCAGTGACTGAGCTCTTTATCATCCAGACTTTCCCTTGAGGACATATGTACGTGTGAAGACAGCAAAGAAATACCGCTTTGGTTGAGTTTCTACTGGTGTATAGATCTTGCTCCTAAGGATCCTAACACCTTCTATTTTAGGTGTGAATATACTATACTCCTTGCTTCTGTAGAAAGCTCTGAATACTGGGAAACTTCCATTTATCTCCCAATTTACCATGCAGGTATAATGTTACAGGTGGAAGTATGTGAGCAGTAGGTAATTGTAAACGGTGTCCTGAAGCTCCCAGCACAATTATAGGTTGGTTGCAACAGGCAAGTGAAAGCAATTTTACTGAACCAGTTTTCCCTCTACTGGAGAAAAGTTGAGATGTGAAACTCTACAAATTCTTTGAATCCTTGAATAGTTTGTTGGTTTATTTCCTTTTGGAGTGTGGCAATTATTTAGAGGTCAAATCTTTTCCTACAGGTATTTCCCTGCTAGCCCTCAAACAAGCAGCAATGTCAATCTCCTGTCACTCAGGCACTGTACTTAACTTTAATTTCCCTGTGTCTGCTAGGGTTAGTGTGACTATGACCCTTTCTATTGACCAGCATCACCTGCAAGGTTGTCAGCAAACAGCCGAGGCAATGGTCTGTCTTTCCTAAGCTAACCTCAATGAAAATGCGCTAGGGCGGATGTGACCTCTTGAGATTCAACTATATTTTTGTTTTGACAGTTGACTCGATCAAATACATCAAAATATTCAGCTGCATCATGCCTAGGGGCTTATTCTAAATTACACCGAAAACTTAAACCTCTGAAGAAACAGGTTGTCATTCAGGTTTTCAGAACATGTAGAAGACACAACAAAAGAACAAGTAAGTATATTATATGACAAGATTACTTTCTATATTATAGAATGATAGAATGGATTGGAAGGGACTCACGCGAGTGGAGTAGAAGGAAAGAATCATCTCCCTCAATCTGCTGTCCAGAGTTCTTGTTATGCAGCCCAGGATACAGTTGGCTTTCCGGGCTGCAAGCACACACTGCTGGCTCATGCAGAGCTTTTCATTCAGCAGTACCCCCAAGTCCTTCTCTGCAGGGTTGTTCTCAGTCTATTTATTCCCTATTCTGTACTGAGCTGGATGATTGCCCAACCCAGGTGCAGGACCTTGCACTTGGCCTTGTTGAACTTTGTGACATTCACACAGGCCCACTCCTCCAGCATGCGAAGGTCCCTCTGGATGGCATTGCTTCCCTCAAGTGTATTAATGGCACCATTCAGTTTGGTCTCATCTGAGGGTACATTCAATCCTGCTGTGTCTTTTATTAAGATACCAAACAGTACTGGTCCCACTATTGACCCTTGACGGATCCTTCTTCTCTCTTTCTGCACTGCTTGTCACATCAAATTTGACCTCATCTTCACTCTCTTTGGAGCCTTCTCTTTTCTCCTTGTTTCAGAAATGCCTGCTTTATTTTGCAGGGTGGATATGGACTACAAAAGGATCCCATTGTCTTTGCTACAAACATAGCTCATTGCATGTTCCCTTACTCGTTCACTTCTCTTGTGTAAAGCAGAGGTCTCTTCAGACTTCTGTGAAGCCCTGTGTTTCCCCAGTGCTACTAGAAGGGCAATTTAGGAAGAGACATCAACATATTAGATGCTGTTTAAAATCACATGTAAAGAGAAACTGCTGTTCTTCACTTTCTGTGACTTCCAGAAAGAAAGAACTTTTAACTAGATGTCATTTCCACTGCTGCATTCCTTAGCCATAAATTGTAAGTCATTATATAGTCTAAACCATATGTGCTTATCCTGCATTTGCGTTCATTCATGTATACTGGTTTCCAACTTTATTTAATATTCTGCTTGCGTGAAAAGTGGCCTGGCTGTCTGCTTCCTACTTTTTCCCTGGGTCTAAAGAAGCAAGTCCTAAATCCTTCCACAATGTTAAAACCAGTCCAGTCCCCTGAGAGCATCCATGTGGCAGGCAGGCCAAGGCTAAGCTCATGTCAACATACTCGGAGAGGCTGCACCAAGGATGTAGCCTGGGGCAGCATGAAGGCTGGCTGGGGCTGCTTGGGACCCCAGTTAAATGCCCAGGTTATTTACCTGAATCAATCTTTCTGTCGTGAGCCGCAAAAGAAATTCCTGAAGTAATTTTGAACTCTATGAAACACAGTTATACCTTACTACAGCAGCAAAGGTGCCCTTGAGACCTTTCTTCTCCTTGCCTCTCAACTTTAAAAAGTCATAACGCTACATGCTGGGAAAGAAAAAAAGTCAAAATATTTCTGAACTGCATTATAGTACTGTACATAGTGTAGAGTATTCTGCACTAAGATTATTTTGACTTGGCCCATTTTCAACTTAGGAGCTTGGGTGTGCAATTCAATTTAGACAAAAAAATCTTTCCATTTCCAGCTGACTGAGAAGGTAATGCAGCATCACTTCTTTATGTTGGCCATTATTTACTCAAAGTAATCCCGGCTACCAGTGAAGGGATGAAAAAACAGATCATGAGTACTGACGTCTACATACATTTAATGAAAAATTATAACAACTTTTGATAATAAATCTTATTGTAAACCCACAAACCTCTAGAAGTTCATGAACTAAACAAACAAGGTCTCTTTTCAGAACTTAATAGGTGCATTCCAATTTAGTCATAAAATGAGGCTTGACACAATTTTCCCTGCACTGAATACTATCTTTCAAGATCTGTAGTTTTATGTCCTCATTAGTTTTCCAAGGGGGAAAATGAGCCGCTCTAACAAAAAAAACAATAGCATTATCTACATATTCCTTCAGCTTTAAAAATGAAACATTAGCTTTTGTTAGAAATACTGAAAACTGCACAACATCACATGAAAAATTACTGTGAAAATACAGAGTTGGGAAATGGTAGTTTTTGGGGGCGGTGGTGAGAGTGTTATGACTATCATTTGTAGCTCTGTTTCCCAAAGTACTTATGCATTTCTCCCTGCTCAGTGCATAAGGTAAGATTGAGAAGTACTTAAAGGATTGCAGGGTTGCTAGAAAACTGGGCACACATTATCATTAAAGAAAGGACTCCTTGTTCCTTGTCTGGCAGCAGGGAAATTCCATGGAGGCCCTGGAAGAGGGAGCGGGCCCAGGCAGTGAGCCACTAGGAGAAAGGCATAGAATGGTGGTGGTACAAGGTTCCAAGGGACCACCGCAACCACAGCATGCATGGGAGGTGTCTGATGTGTGATCTGAGTCAGCACCAGTTCTCTGGATGGTGCCTTATCAGGCATCCTAATGCAGCAAAACAGTATGAAGATGCCTTTCCTTTTTCTCACAGTTCTAACCTGCTGGGAAAATTCCACATCCCTGCTGGGTTAACTCCTGTTTATCACACATCAGACTCCAACATGATTCCCTTGCTTCATCACAGCCTCTCTGTAGAGGCTCTCAGCTTGGGTCCAAATGGCTATTTTACCTTGTATGTGTGAGCAGTGACGAAAAATCTGAAGGCAATTCCATGTCTGAGCAGTCCTACTGTAGCAACAGGGCTGTGTGCCTGCTAAGTGCTCACTTGTGAGAAGCACAGTTGCACACACATTGGGTGCAGGTCTCATTGAGGAATACTCTTTAAGTACATTATTATTATTCAAATCTCATTGTCGACCAGAAGAAAAAGTCTTTGTAGTTGGCTTTAATTGTTCTATTAAATAGTTCTATTTTATTTCTCCCTTACCCAACACCTCCCCCCCCAAGTACATGATAAATTTGGAAAGGTGACCGTATTAATTATTTTCAAGTAAGTGTGTGTATTCTTTTCAGCATCACTTCTCCAAATCCTTGGGGAAAATAACAGGATCAGCTTCTATTTTTATGAGTGCAGTGATTTTAATACAAAAAGACAGAGGGTAGAAATCAAACCACTCATCAGAGGCTTCTACTCACATCTAATATATCCCTTCCCTCACACTCCTCCTTACTTTTCCTCACAGGCACTTTCTGACACCAGAAATAGCACATTCTGGTTACACGGTTTGGGTGGACTTTTTTGCCAAATGTAGTATGCAAAACAGTATTAGATGGGCTAGCCTGAGTTTCAGTAGCCTGGGGACCTTTAGGTGAGTTACCTGAATGACTAAATGTGTGGAAGTAATTAGTCAGAGCCCATGTGCAGTAGAGCAAGGCTATTTTAAGGTTGTGATTTATAATGTGATCAGTGTTTTCCAAGTGATTGGTTCCGTGGATCTTTGAGTATTACAGGTTTAACTTGACTTAAATTTGGCTGTCAGTACCAAGGTAGCAAATTCCTATTTTCTCTGAGTGTTAGCTTTAAATTATGAGAAATCGTGAGTGCAGATTCACTCAATCTCATCCATTAACCGTACCCTCTCAAGCACTCATTATTCACATCCTGACTTCTGTATCAATAAAAAATTAACTTGTGATACATAAGGTTAACCTCAACAGCTGCCATACCATTATTTTATCCAGCTAGTGATCCCTGGTTGTCAGTGCAGTATGTCCTCATGTACAGTTACACCAGCTGGAGAGATCTTCCATGTCAGGGTTTCTGTGCCATTCTATGGAATACATGAAAGCAAGATGCTCCCAATGATCATCAAAACTGCAAGTCCATGGGCTACAGAGAAGCTGCATATCTCTTAACTGAATGTTTAATACCTGCTTGCACGCAGCATGAAAGAGCAGGCTTCTGTCAGCACTGCTTCAGTCAGAGGAAGGTAGTTGAAGCTGTCATTAAAAATCTGTTAGTGGCGGCTACACGCGTGGCAGTTTGAAGAGAGACAATGCAAACCTGACAGGGAGCTGTGATGGGAATAAAAAGCACTGAGGGAGGTAAAAGAAACAGCAAATCTGCATAACCACATTAACTGTATAACAACTATAAAGGACCAATGTGTTGACAGCCTGAGCATGCTGATGCTGCCCAGCTTGTCTGTGTACTTGGATATGTGGTGCATTTTTGGGGGCCTGCCTGCAGGGAGAGCTGCCCCAGGCATATATAGCCATGTTGCCAAAGGGCAAAAGAGCCGTTCATAAAGAGGGGACAGAGAAAATGTAAGGTCCTTTTCTGTTGTCTCCTCCAGCTTCCCCCCAAGCACCATTTGGTCTCAGCCAATTTAGTGCTTTACAGGCTTATTCACAAAGCTTAATGTCTGCCTGGTGTGATGTTATCTGCCCAACGTAAACACTGCATCTCTCTCCTCCCGCAGCACAGCAGAAGGAGAGCAGTGTGCCCTATGCCATCCCATCTGAGGGAGTCCCCACAACTCGAAAGAAATTCACCATTTTCCTCAGTGCTTTATCACCTCAAGCCAGGGCAGAAAGCAACTGCAAAGACAAAACTTTTTCTCTGGGGCTCCAGGACCATGCAAGTGACTGAGAGCCTGCCTGAGTGTTAATTTATAGGTGTGCTCTGCAGGATGAGTTTTAAGGCTGACTCAGAGGCTGATGGTTCAGTGATGTTACACATTGATTTATAATCGCTGGAAGCAAACACCACAGCTGCAGTCAACCAATGCCATTTTGCAATCTTCAAGGGACGTCCCAAAGTGAAAAAGTTAGCTTATTCACAGACAACTTAAAATCAAGCCATATGTTCTCAGTGTATTTGTAAGATGCAGCAGTAAATAGCCTACTGTGGTGTCTCACATCTGGAAAGAGAGGACTGTGAAAAATGCAGGCCAGATAATTTCTGTGCTGGGAGGAATCAGCCTCCTGTGACAATTCTCAGCTAGGCATGAAGCAGAGAAAAGCTGAGTGCTGGGAAGAAGACAGCTTTTCCTGAGGTGTTAAGCTTACAAAAAAGAATGAGAACAACTATGGCATAGCTGAGGTGCTGTGAACACCGGTGATGCATCGGAAGAGGGTGTTACTATTGTTCCTGTTCTGAAAAGAAGGGAAACAGACAGAGGGACGTATTTGATCCTTTTTGAGTGAAGCTCATTTCCCATTGTCAGGTAAATCCAGTTATTTTTACCGGTAATACACAATGGCATAGCAGATAAGAGATGTAGATTCATGCTAGGCATTAGCTATTACTTATCTTGGGTTTAATTACAATGAAAAGTGTTTATGCCAAATCTGACTGAGCTCCTTTCCAGGAGTGATTTTTGTTTAGATTTTGGCAACTGTAAAGAAGCAAACTATGTAAAAAACCAAAGCAAACCATACAGTGACTTCCAGCTGGCAAATAATGATCAACCCTCCAAGACGAATTTGAATTTGTCCGCTGGCATTTCTTTGTTAAATGGTGGCAGCTGTGTAGCAGTAGGCAATGGGAAACAAAACATTCTCAGTGTTCCAAGAGTGAAACCTAATGCATTGGTCTTGCATGTGACTGAAGATTCAGGAAGGATATGTAATAAACCACTTCCAGCTCCTTGCCATGGTGCTCCTGAATTGTTGCACTGCCTTTTCAGTTCCTGCTGCTATGAAATAGCCTGGCTTGCCTCAAAACTGTCCTAACAGATCTTCCTCTTGCAGACATATCATCCCACAATGATGTCCTTATCAGACATGATAAACAATCATGTCCTTATCGGACATGATAAACTTGATCAAAAGTACACTCCATACTGAGAAAAGAAGTTAAGCATTCAGAAGTATTTTCTTTGCAGCAGAAAGAGGCAGCTACTGCAAGGAAAGAGTGATATTAGACAGCTTGCTACATTCCTGTGATGTGCAAGCAGCCTGGTTTTATTGCTGCTAATCAACTTGTTCTCAGCAGTGAGCCTTTGCTTTTTGCCTCAGCACACCCATAGCTGCATGACTGCCTCCAAGCCTTTGACGCTGGAGAATGCACAGCATTCAGTAACTGCTTGAAGCACTTTGAGAATATAAAACCAGCCTTAATTGTGTGTATATCTGTGGATGCCAGGTTGTCAGCACAGGTAATTGTGCATGTGATTTTGTTCTTGAGACATATGGAGGCACCCAAGGCTCTCTACTGAGTTCATGTGTTTTAAGACTCATTTCTTTCCCCTGCATTCCATACTCTTACTATTTAGGATGTGCTCTGTGTGTAAATACAATGCCAAAATGTATTTGCGATCACTGTTACAGCCTGGTCCAGTGATGGCAGCACAGTCAGATGATCTCATGGAAGCCAAGGACCTCAGTCAAACTGCTCAGAGAATAGAGAAGCAAGGCAGATGCTGCTGTTGAGACATTTCCATAAGAATCGTAAAAGGTAAGGGAAATGAGAAAAGATTCCTATTCTGCTTTAGCTTTAATAAGCCACTTTTCAAATGGAGCTCTTGATATTTCTCAATGTTGGCTCAAACTAGGCATTGGAAATGAAGTCCTGGTCTTGAGGAAGGCAACAGTACTTTTTCCTTCTGATTTCAGGAAGGTTTTATGGCTTGCCTGAGAGCTTTCCCTCAAACTCCAGAAGGCAACTCAGTCCTTGTTTAAGAAGTTTGGGTTAGATGCAGACCAAGAATGATCTCTGGCTGCAGCAAAATTGGAATTTATTTGGCTGATAAATTCAACATATCCCTTGTCTCAACTCCATAATAATACAATGCTGCTGTTGATAAATTCTAAGGGTAGGCTCCATCATTCACTGAGAAAGAAAGGATAAAGGGGGGTTATTTGCTTTATAATAGTGCAATGGACATAATGAAGAAAGGAAATTAAGAACAACATCTAAGATGTAATAAGAGAGATATGACTTTTCATAAACCACATATATTTTCCAAATTTCTCACTGCAAAAACACTTTTAAAACTTTCAGATCTGCCATTAACAAACTTTAGAGTCAACACAGACACATTAGGAATTTCACTTCTGTGTATTGAAAATGCCATTTACAGGAACAAGGGACCACAACTGGATCCAGGCATTTTTGAAGTGGTAGAATTGGCCTTGGTCCTCAAGAGACAAAATTCATTATCTACTTTGCTGTGTAACTGAACTAGGAATTTAAAACGAAGCATGCAGAAGTCCAGAAAAAGTATAATTGCAATATTTTCAAGGTCATCTGTCATGAAAATGGTATTTGCAAATGTTTTCCTTCTTCATATTGTTTTCAAGGTAATGAAATCCATTCTTCTTATTGTTTCTCTTCCCCCTTGCCCCCACTGTGTTTGAGTATTCTTCTTGTAAATAGATGCCAGTACCTTTGGCAACTAGCTCTGCAGCATACAAATTGACATTCAGTGTGCCCTCAGAAGAACACAGTAATTTCAGTAAGCAAATGTTTATCTGTTCTTCTTACCTAGCAATAATATTGTTGACTGCAAACAACTGCACCTCAGGACTCTAGTAATATCATCCGGACAAGCCTTGAATGTCCTCGTAAAGACATATCTGTATGTCACAGCAGTCAATAATACCTGACAGACCATAAAGAAAATAGAATTTAAAAATAACATATGTCTTACCTGCTTATTCAAAAGGATGTAGATAATGGGATTGCAAACAGTACTGCTTTTTGCTAGGATGGAAGGTATGACGCTTGCAACTGGCGTCACCACACCTGGTTTACCAAATGTTGCAAGCAATGCTATAACTCCATAGGGAATCCAACACACCAGGTAACAGATAACTGTAGTGATCACCATGAACAGTACATGGTATTCTCTTCTGCGGGCAGCATTCTTGTGGATTTTTCCAACCTAAGGAAGGTGAATAAAAGATAGAATTTAAGAATCTGAGCTGTTGGGTTGATTACTTTATGAACCTGGAACTATTGGTCTTGGATCAACAATGACAGATAATCAACATTTTAGTTGCACAAGCAAAATAAACACAAACCCAAAAGTTAACAGATGAAGTTTAAAGTGTCAGGATTCATCCATTCTAGACTATTTCTTTGGTACTTTACCATTTTGATACAAGGGCCTCCCTCCTGATAATCATCAAACCCTGCTATTTATAATCTTAGAAAAGCATCCCAAATACTGACATAGTTCAGCTATTGTGTTGTGGGGTTTTGCAGTAGCTCTGTGAGATGGCCACTAAATTTGACCCAAAGCCCATGGAAGTCAGCACAAGATTGGGTGGGGCACAGATCGGGTTTGGGTCCTTAGCCTCATTTTATAGGGAGTATGGAAGACAGTTCTTAGGAACCATTCAGAAAGATTAACTGCAGAATAGCAAGGCTGGTCTCCCTAAGCATCTTTGCAGCCAACAAAACTAAGCAAACTCTGAAAGAAGGCTAATTTTGGAGCCAGTCTCTCTCCACTGACTCTAGATGGAGCTTCCACACACTGGTCTCCAGAGGACATGGTCAGTTCCTCAATTTTCCCCCAGTGTCTGTTTAGCAAACCCAGATGTGGCAGCAGGATTTCGGGAAGTATTCAAATGTTTAAACCTTATAGATTGAATCTTGTACTCAGCCAAATGTCATTTATGTCCACTTTAAGGTCTTTTTGACTCCCGAATGTGGTACTTGAGAGTAAACAACACCCATGGGAGTGAAGCCTCTGGAGAGCTATAAACATAAATAAGCAAAAAGGCAGGTCTCTGGAATGCTTTGCCCAACAAAAACAACAAAAAAAGTTTGAAAGTATTGCTTTAAGCTGATGCAGGAGAACACTGATATGCACAACTCTGTAAATGAACAGAACACAGTTAAAAGTGGAAGCCGCTAATCACCTGAGTCAAATGTCATTTCCTGTTGCCTGGCACACAACTCACACATGATAATTCAGTGGAAATAGTCAGAGCTTTACCTATGTCTTTGCGGTGCGATGCTTTTTGCATAACGTATGTGTTTATGTATCTGTGTGTTAAAAACTGTGAAAGTAGGTATGGAAGGCAAAATAATATAGTGATGCTGTTTGGTTTTAGTTAATTATGATTCTAGCATTCTAAAGTGGCTGGCTGTATCTGGAATTTCATTAGAAATGTGCCTACTGAAAGTAAATGAAATGCACAGAAACTTAGCCTGCCAAAAATATCAAATATTTTTCCTGTCTTGTATGATTTTCTGCAAAAAGGCAATTACAAAATAAAAACCATCCTCTCTGAAAGCACTGGGACTATTCCTTTTTAAAAATTAGTTCAAGAACAAAACTTCTCTCATAATTACTTTAGCTTGAAAAAGCTAAATAATGGATAATAGTCCAGTCCTGTATTGCTTGTTTGAACCGAATTTTTCATGGGAATTTTCTCTGACTGAAGAATCCAGGATCCCATATTCAGTTTCTCATCAACCAACACCCCCAAGTCTTTCTTCACAAAGCTGCTCTGAATCTCTTCTCCGTCCAACCTGCACCTATGCCTGGGATTGCCCTAACCCAGGTGCAGGACCTTGCACCTTGACTTGGTTGAACTTCATGAGGCTGGCATTGGCCCACCTCACAAGCATGCCAAGGTCCCTCTGGATGGCATTCCTTCCCTCCAGCGTA
>JANRGW010032242.1:4125-27814 GCA_024733675.1 Psilopsiagon aymara | reverse complement strand
GGCGGATGACCGAGGTCGCGCGGCGGCTGGGGATCGGGCGGTCGACCCTGTACCGCAAGCTGAGCGAATTGGGGATCGACAGCGCGGCGTGAGGCGCCGCGCGGCCTGCCGGCAGCCGGAGTGAGGGTAGAGGGGCACACCGGGAGCTAAGGGGATCCGGGAAGAGCCAGAAGGAGCTGAGGCTGTGTCTGAGAGGGTTAGGGGAAGAAACAAGTGGTAAAATAGCAAATCTGCGCATTCTCCTCACAGAACGGCCGTGCCCGCGGGTTGGGCATCGAATGGTTGGGAACCAAGGACACGATTTTCGTACTGCAGGCAGAGGCGTTAGCAGAGTTTTGGAAGGAGACATCTTAGAAAGTAGTAAATATATAGATACCAAAGGCAGCACTCTTAAGCAGGAGTAGTTAGCACCTGCATCTTTGTGTACTGCTGAACACTTGGTGCACTTGAATTATCTCCACATGCATGTCTGTGTCCTGAAGAGGAAAAACCAAACCCAAACCAAACAAAAAAACCCACACCTTTTTTAGTGTTATTTTGGGGCTCCAAACCTACGTGCTCTTTCTCTTCTCTTGGTTCTACTGTGGCTGGGAAACGATCTAAAAAGTTTTTATAAGCTGTTTGCAAGGATGTTACTGCTGGTTGTTCCATCCTTAAATCTGGTTTGCTTTTTTGGTGATCGCCTCTCAACTTTTACTTGACAGAGACCAAATTTAGGACTTAGTAGTTGCAACAGTTAGTTGTGATTGTAATTGATTAGGGTTGGCACCTGGAAAGTTATCTATGAACTCTTCCGTCAGTGCCTTCAAAATGAGGTATTTTTTAATCTTAATGGTAAGAATACAATGTAGCTTGAAAAGGGAAATCATACCTGTACCATAAAAAAGCCCTTCCAATCAGCTCTGTCTCGCCTGAGGTTGGCCAAGTCCTGCGATGTCACAGGCTTGCCTTTTGGGAGAGTTCAGCCTGTTTCTCAGCAATTTCTGCTCGTTTACCAGCTCAGCCACCTAGAGGTCTGTAACCTGGTGATGCTTCCTTGCGTTCTGCAAGAGCTGTGAGCTCTGGAACTCGGTTTGGTTGGCACTATTCACAGGTACTACACGGGGTGTGAAAGAGTGTGTAGTATGTGTTGAAGGCAGCTGTATGTACTTGCTGTGTTGGTATGTGAGATGAGCGCTTGCTTCGTTCCTGATAAATGGCATACCACACAAGTGAAAATGTAAGGATGTCTTTGTTTCGTTTTAATACCAAAATTTCTTCCTACAAGTGTATTTATTGTGCATATTGCCTTTTGAAAATCATTAAATGATGTAGCTCATAGCTATTTCATGAAGATCAGTGCAAGGATCACAGAGCAGTTACATTCCAGTGTATTTCATAGTCTTTTGCCTAGGAAGCATTTGATACATGTTTCACATAAGTAACTCCTAGGGTACGGTTTTATTTCTTGTGAGCTTTGATCATCCCTTCACTCAGGTGGGGTGGTTTTCCAGGAAGACTTAACTTTTGTGAGGCCAGGGTTGCATTTCCCACAACAAATTGATTGCTTGTTATGCTTCTCCTTCCAGATGTTATCTTCACACCAGATTAGTGGAACACACAGAAAGCAGCATTATTGTTTAAGACAAAAATACATGATGATCACGTAACTGGACATTTCTTCTTTGTAAGAACGTGTGTGGAGAAGTCATTTTCAACTCTTGTCAGTAGCCATGGCTATGTGCTACTTAACTAACAACCTAAGTAGAAAATAAGGTCTTTTGGGAGACCTTAGAGCTTTTTTGTGTCATTTTGACTTTTCCAAATGAATGCCACTAATCATTACTATTCTTTTATTCTGATTGTGACCATTGTGGTCTGGTTTAGGCAGCCACGAATGCAAGAACACAATGAGAATAAATGATATAGCATTGGAAGGAAATACAGACAGAAAAGGAGATAGGTGGACACTAACATTTTCATCTTGGTCTCACTTAAATGGCTTTTTAAGCAGGTGTTTTATTTTGTCTTCTGAAACTGTATCTGCCTCGATTATGTTCCACAAACCACCCTCTAGATGGCAGGGGTTAGTCACTTCACTCATGAACAGCAAAGTACCTTATTTTCAGAATAGATAAAGTGGTCTAGGGCTGTAATACAAGTGAATAAAGAAAAAAATAGATAAGAATAACCAATTTAGAGCTTACAAAATGTCCATTAGCAATTATGGACTAGTCTCCAGGGAACTTTGGCAGGATATCGTTGTCTTGAAGGCACATGCAGAAATTAGCAAGAGTCACCCTCATTTTTAAAGGTGTTTCAGTGTAAGAGAAACCATTGGAGGACAGTGTGTGTGTTTCTGAACTATAATCATTTCATATTACCTTACAGAGAATCAGAACTGTCATGTTTTTGCTTAATGGCCACTGTCTAACTGAGAAAACAGGACAAGACTCTGTGAGGGCCTCCCTATGTTGCCTAAGAAAGGTATTTGTCTAGTCAAGGGCTTGCATGACAGCGCAAATAACGATGACTGTCTTCACCCTAAGCTATGCCACCAGCAGAGTAAAGCCTGTATACTAGAGAGAACTGGCAGTGAAAGTCACTCTTTTAAATGAAATAATGCAATGGCAGCACAGCTGTCTTGGTTGGTATTCACACATTAAATGCATACTCTGCAGCATTCCTGTCTTACTCTGCTACGCCACCACGCATCTCATAGTTAGTTTCAACTATGCAAAGGGCTGCAGGATGCTAATAAATCAGAAACCCTCCAAAATTCATTGCTATCCAGGGTACAGAACAATGACATTTTGGGCAATCTCTACCTCACTCCCTTTTTCATTCACAAAAAAGGCAGGCAAACCAGTAGCACTGTGGGTTACATACTGACTACTGGTCAGATACAGATTTGTAAGGCAGTAAATTCGTAAACGTTTTAAACAGGAATAATTCAGGGAGAAGGAGTGCTGGGAACAGTTGTCTGAGGGAAGGTTGGGGTTGGTTTATTCCAGTGACAAAGCTGAAAAGTACCATTGCAGCACAGTGTACCAGCTTGTGTGGACACTAGCCATCTTCAGATAAGGCTGCTCACTCCTTCATCTCATAGAAATTCTTCCCTTCCAGTGAGGGCATGTTTCAGTGATGGACATTTATTTATTCCTTGACTAATCAAATAGTAACAAAGGATTCATGCCATCTTGCTTACGTTATTGAAAAGTATTAAGATCAGAAAGGAAAATCACGAAATTAAGTGTGTGCACAGCCTCTATCAGAATGGCAATATTCTGGGAGAGATAGGACCTTCATATGCAGTGATGCTGGACTGTGCTGTAGGACAGTGAAACATTTTTACTGTATATATCACAGACTTTTGCTCAGTCCCTTTAAAGATACAAGAAAGTGTGTTAACTATCAAATTGAAATAAATACTGACCTGACTTGTTGTAATTTACTTTTAATTTAATACAGTGCAATTTCTTTTTCTCTAAATAATATGCTTGTTGTGATCTAATTAAGCCCCTACCTATCTCTGTAATTATCTTCATTATCATTATTGCAGTGTCTCCTCACAGCACTCAATATGTTTGCCTCCCTGGGGGTTGCATTGTAAAATGGGTGCAGCATATACCTTTCTAACTGGCCTTTGAAACAGCATGCATCAAATTTAATTTGTTTTTAAATCCTGGCCTTGCAGCAACTGACCTTAAAAGTCATGTCAATATTTGTTTGATATAAGATAATTTTGTCTGTAGACATTTATCCTTGCTGATTTAACTGCATAAAGAAAAGGGAAATAAAGAAAGGAACTTGAGGCAAAAATCTTTATCGATGTCTACTGAATTGGCATGTTCAAATATAGTATCTTAAAATAGGCCTTCTTTGAATTAGGTGCTGGAAAGATGTGTGTGTGTGTTTTCCTTATGCTATTGTAACTGATGCTTACAATCAATGATCTTAGCCCTGGAAAATTATTCCCCAGGAAATTTCTAAATTGTTATTTTGTCTGGTCAATGTTTGTGAATGTATCAAAAGGGAAAACAAAACAAAAAAAAGATATAAAAGAGAGAATTTGCTGTGAAGTAATTAGAGTCCTGATTCAGGAGCCCACTCAATTGGCAACTTCTTTATTAAAATCTGCTATTCTTTCCTCTGATATTCAACGAAGAACTGAAGAGTGTTTTAGCATGGTAGTTTGGTGGGGCTTTTTTTGTTTTGGTTTTATTTTAAGATGGAAGGCATGCAGTAAAGCTAATGCTGGGATTTCTGTAACACATTTAACATTGTATCATATGTTAATTATCATACATTAATTAAGATTGCTGAGGTGAGGGGGTAGTGCAAGACTAATCAGATACTCGTTTTCTAACAAAAGGGGAAAGCAATAAATATTTATGATGGAAAAGGTACTTGCTGGCTGGTAGCAAGTTATTAGTATTGTTTTTCCATGATGAGATTGTAATGTCTTAAATTATCTTGTTTCTCTTCCCTCTGACCTCACATAAAGGCTGGCATGTGATGATAAATTTGCTGTGTATGTGACCCTGGGAGGCTTTGTATGTGAAGAAAAGGAGGGAGACACCTGATAGAAACAGAGGCACCTGTGTGACACAAAAAGTTAAAAAAAATACCAAAATCAAGGTCAGACACTGGATGACTGATGATAAGAATTTCTCTCGCAGTGCTGGAGGCTTGTCAGGTCGAAGTGACAGAGGAGAATGAAAAATGTGAATGCTTTAATTGGCCACAGGATATGAGATTAATTCATCTAACTTCAAATGTGTAATGATGAGCTCGCTGGGTTTGGGCTTGTCTGACCTTTCCCTCTAACTCAGAGAGATGGGCACTTGAAGGAGCTCAACCATCTCTCTCAGGACAGCATATTCACTTTCAGACAGCTAAAGCTAGGTGCCATGAAATCTGCCCAAGGTGCCTACCAGCTGTCCATGCCAAAAAAAGTATGGCTCTAGGCTATATTGGCAGTGATGTTTCCAGCAGGGCTAGGGAAGAGATGAGGGTATCAAAGAGGTCTCAGAAGACATCATCTACAATACTTGGTACAGTTACTTGAGTTCAACTGTGATCTAAAATGGGGGCAGCACAGCTGCATCCATGCAAACATGAGTTCAGAGATGTCTTACACTGGAGGATACTAAAGCATAGAGAAAGAAGAGGGTCTGAAGTTCCTGCAGATTTCCTGCAAATCTCCCTGTAAGCATGGACCACTTAAAACCCTTTTACTCTTTTTCAAGGTAAAGAATTCATACTTCTGGGGGAAAGAAATTTTGCCAATGTGATCAGCCCATCACATAGGAGGAGGCTAAAAAGATGTGTTGTATCTAGCAAAATGAAAGATCAAAGTGGGGTGTGGAGGCATTCCTTTACTGTGCCAAGTAAGAGGGACGAGCAAAAGCCTGCTCTGACACGACAGCAAATGAGTATGAAACTTATAGCCTGGGGCTATGTGGTTCAAGAGAGAGAATGACAATGGGAGAGTGTCAGGGTTCAGGGGCTGCAGTTGTGTCATGTATGAAGAGAGCTGAGGTTGTTTAATATGGAGAAGGGAAGAATGAAAAGACCTAGTTATAGTTTTCAGGGACCTAGAGGGAATTTGTAGATAAGACAGAGCCAGACTCTTCTCAAGGTTACACAGCAACAGCATGAGAGGCAACAGTCACAAGCTGCAGCAAGGGGAATTATGACTGGTATAAGGAAAAAGATTGTTCAAAGTGAGTGTGGTTAAGCAATGGAAAAGCTGTGCTGGAGCCTCATGCATTGATGACAAGAAACTCTCTTGTAATTTAGAATGGTTAAAATTATTTAAATAACACAATGGATTGGATTGGAAGGGACCTGTGGAGGTCACCTAGCTTAGTCTCCCGCTGAAAATTTCCACATCAAGTAGGGTTGGCAAGGGCCTTGTCTAGCTCGATGTTGCCAAGGATGGAGATTGCACAACTACTCTGGGCAGCCTTTTACCAGGCTTAACAACTCTCCCTGCAAAGATCCTGAATAGAAGGATCCTGTTGACTTCAAAGGCAGTTGGATGGTGGCCTAGCTGAGGAAGTCTATTTGTTTGCCATCTTTTTCTGAAGTAACTGTACTAACAAATTCAGCATTTCAGCTGCTTCATGTTTTTCCTCAGTTATCGAGCTGCGTGACATGTTCGTCTCTTGTGTCACTTCTTATTTAGACAGCAATTTTTCTTCTTTAATTATGCCTTTTCCTTGTTCAGTAGAATGTGGTTGTAGAAATCTTATGCAAATATGAACTGAATGGTTTTCCTGTCTAATTATAGCTCCATTTAGATGAGACTAATATCAGTGGTACTGAGCACTGGCTGAAATAAATACTGAATTTATTCATCTAATGAAAGCTGAAGGACAGACTTTGCTTTACAGCATACAACATGGGTGGTTTAGCTGTCAGTTCAGAGGACAGAAAGAGAATTTTTGCATCAACAGTTCACTTCCCTGCTGCTGCAGGGAGCTCTCTCCTATCTCTTTCACAAACTTAACAAGCTTCCATCTTACTTGCTGTCACTGTGGTTTTGAAAAGCATTGTGGATAAAGAACAGAATTAAACCTAGTGTTTATAACAGCACCATGCAGCCATTCATCACGTACTGAACTTCATATTGTAGATGATGTAATACCTGTAATATAAATAAGATGTTTGAATGCAGGTAATTGAGTATGAAGTCATATGCTTATGGCAGTATGAATAGCAAGACTTGGAACCATTTCTAGGCATGGACATCAGTCCTCAACATTCTGATTAATTTAGAAAAACCATTTGCTTATGTTCCACTGCTGTTAGTTGTTATTCTAGCAATAGCTTCTATTCATTCTCATTTGTTTTGTTTGTTAGATTTCATTTGTAGTACAAAGTTGTAATAACAGTTCTATTGCTTCTTAAGTACCAGTATACTTAGAGTTACTGAAGTGTCCCTGTAAATAGTCATGTGCTTGGAGTGTACACCAAAGTCTGTATTTATATGTATTGTGGAATAATGAATGTGCAGTCCTACTCTGAGCTAGGGCTTATCAACAAGTGATGTATTTTGAGATACATTTTCATTTCTTAATGAGCGTTCCAAGTGTGGTGGTGGTAAAAAGCAGAGCAAAAGCCTTTTTTCATAAGGGGGAATTGAAGAGTTTGTTTAAATTACTTTATTGTATTTATGTATTATTTAAAACAGTGGTGGAAGACTGCAACACTGATGTACCTAAAGTAAAACTCCTAAAGAGAAAACAAGAAAAAATCAAGCAGATTCTGAACACAGCACCCTGGACCGGCATCTGGTTTCTTTGCTTATTTTTACTAGGTTATAGTTTTTTTAACAAGAGGGAGTTCTCAAACTCATTATAGATAGGTGTGCAGTCTCCACATTGAGTGCCTGTCTGATGGGTCGTCAGAAGTACCATCAATGTGTTTGAGTTGTTTGGTTCCTGCTGCTGTCATGTCACTAGACAGTCTGATGCCAGCTGCAGCAAGGATGTGGCCGGGTATTTTATACGAAGTTAAATACTTGTCTACAAGGAATAAGGCCTTGAGGCTCTGAACTGGCTATTTCCATGATGATGAGTGAAGTTATATAGCAAGAAATTTTGGACACTGACAGTTTCTCGTGGTCTGGCCCACTCTGAGCTTGAAGATCTTCCAGGCATCAGACAAAAGCTACTTGTGTAAGAGATTTGGGCTGGAGGATGGATGGTGTGCCCTTCTCAGCCAGTATGTTTCCAGAGCATATCCATTTGTATCATTACCCAGTTGAAGTAAAATGTTACTTCCATTTGTTGGGTTGTTTTTTTTCAGGTGGCTGCATGGTAGAGTTTTTTTGCATAGTGGTACTTTTGTCACTGCTCAGTTCATTTTAAATCTGATTTGTTTCAGAGAGCTCAGGCCTTTTAAAAAGAACACACTTTTTTCCAATGTTAAATCCAGCTAAAACAGCCTAGAATGAATTGGAGCACTGGCCTAGAAAGGAAAGGCTTCACAGCCCATTACCAATCCCGTGAGCCATCTCATCCCCTCGACTGTCATGTAATGTTTGCTTAATGTAAAATTTCCATATAAACCAAAACAAAGTAAAACCCAAGAAGCAGAGCAGCAGCTCTTTGTCATGAAGTTATTAAAATGTGAAGGTAGTGAAAATGAGATTTCCTTTTATAAGTGCATTAGCGACCTTAGGGGAACCCTCAGTGGGGGAAATGCCACAGCGGTGAGAAAAGGCTCAACTTGGAGGAGGAGGTGGAGGAACGGGTTTGGCAGTGTGGGCTGGAGTCACTGGGGAGTTTTGTTTTCAGTTTCAAGGGAGAGGAAGCCCTCATGGGAGCCTGTGACATTGCTAAAATAAGTGCTCTGGGCCAGTCTGTCACTGTGCATGTTACCAAGTATGTCTGGGTGGGAGTGTGTCACTGTGTGAGTTACTAAGGACTGCTCCGCATAAGTAAGCACGTCATTTTATGAGTCACTGAGGATTTCTGTGCATGAGTGACTGTTTCTCTGCTCAAATATGAATAAATAACAACCAGAACCTCCAGTCATTCTAAAAAGGTTTAATCAAGGCTATCAAATAAATCGTTTGTCAAAGAACATTGCTCACTGAGGTTTCAGGGACTAAAGTAAATTCAGCATCCCAGCGGTTTCTCCCAGGTCATTTAAAGTTCCCAGGAAGATCAGATAAAGACACCTAATTAAGATCCTTAAAAACGTAAAACCAAAATAGGATCACTTGTGTAAAAGGTGGGAGTGGTGTGTTCAGAGTCCTGTGCACATACCCCTGTGGTGGGATGCTCACAAGCTCTAGTGTTTTCATGGTCACTGGTGGATCTGTTCAGCTTCGCAAGGTATCAGGTGCTGACTGTAACATTCATCTTTCGGGAGGCTGGGACTGGAGGTACTTGGCAATGAGGAAAGAACGTGTAAAATGTACATTGCCATGTATGCTGGGCTGCATCCAAAGGAATGTGGCCAGCAGGTCGAGGGAGGTGATTCTCCTCCTCTACTGCATTCTTGCGAGATCCCACCTGTGGTGCTGCATTTAGTTCTGGGGCCCACAAAAAAGGCATGGACCTGCTTGGGTGAGTCCAGAAGAGGTCACAGAGATGATTAGTTCCTATGGATACAGGCTGACAGTTGGGTTTGTTCAGCCTGGTGAAGAGAAGGCTTAGAGGGAACCTCTTAAGTAGTCTTCCAGTACCTAAAAGGATTGACAGAAATCTTGAGAGGGACTTTTTACAAGAGCATGTAGGGAAAGCACAAGGTGAAATGGCTTTAAACTGAAAAAGGGAAGATTTAGATTCAGTATTAGGAAGAAATTCTTCCCTGTGAGGGTGGTGAGGCACTGGTACAGTGCCCAGAGGAGTTGCGGCTGCCATATCCCTGTCAGTGTTCAAGGCCAGGTTGGCTGGGTCTAGGTCCTTTGTAGCCCAAACCATTGCACAATTCTGTGATTCCATGATAATGTGAGTGACAGCCTTCAAATACTTGCTGAAGGTTCTGGGAGAGAATTTCAGAGCTCCTTCACTGAGCACATGTTAACATTACACTTTACCAAGCTGCATTTTCACAGAGACCTGATGAGCCTGGCACTTTCAGCAAGATGCTCACCCAGCCTGCCCTTGTATCCCACTGTCCCTGCTGTCATCCTGCCCTTCTGTCACAGCCTCCCCCACTTGCAGGTCTGTCATTTCATCTTAATCTCTCTGATGCCATCACTCCCACCTCCAAATGGTGTGTCACAAATGAAGTTAAATGAGGCGAGTAAGCTGTTCTGGAGATGAATATAAAGGCATTCCAGGAATTAATAGAAACAGTTGAGACACCCGAAGGATATCCACAGAGGTGAACATGAGAAGAAATGAATGGCTGAAAGATTTGTACAGTGGTCTTTGAACACAGGTTATCATGGTATCAGCAGAGCCAGCTGGGTCCCGTGACAGGGTGAGAGCCAGAGCAGGCCTGAGCACTGCAGCCTGTCCCCAGTGAGATGCACTGGGTCTCCTCTGTCTCTGCCCTTTCCCACAGGCACCTTTCATGAAAAGCTCTGAAATCACCCTCTGCTCCCAGGGGAGCCAGGTATTTTTTGGTATGCTTGCAGCAGTCTGAGTTCAGAGGAAATGGACCTCTGCTAGGAACTTACTAGAGCTTTTCTTAAAGGCTATTTTTTTTCACCACAAGCATCACAAAGCAGATGAGTGAATCTGAGTTTGTCCCTGAGAAGGCAAGACGCAGGTTTTGAAGCAGTACTCATTACAGAATGGTGCCATTTTTTTCATTTCATAATTGGGTAGGTGCAAGTGTAAGGAATCTCAGTATCAGTGCCATGCATCTCTTAAAGAGCACTGTGAGGGTGTCCGGAATGAAAGCGAAAGAAACGATACATTCTTTCCCCTCAGGGACCACACCTGACATTATATCAGACTTCCTTAGGTTCAACTTCAGCAGTTGCTCTTCAGCCTGGCGCTGGTCTCATCCAAATGTTTGGGTATCTGGCAGGTAGCATTGTTTGTGTCTGAGGTGAAGCTGATGTGAAGTTTGGAGTGATTTTCTTACTGCTGATACCTTATCCTTACTATAGAGCAGTGTACACTAGAGGCTTAGAGAACTCTGTGTGATGCAGCCCATCTAAGAACAAAGCTGGAACCAAGGTGCTAAAATAAAAGCAGTTATTAAACGCTAGTTAAATACTACCTGTGAAGAGTTTGCTGCCCTATCTCCGTTGTGCAGGTACATCTCTTGTGGAGCAGTTGCAGCTAATAAGTATATTGCAGGAATACTACAGACATCCTTGGAAAAGGACACAGATGAATGCAGATAAATATGGAATATAATTGTCTGGCTTGGAAATGGATTGCTACATGATTTTTCTTTTTGGGAAATTTTACAGAAATAGACATTTCACTGTCTTGTTGTGATAGAATATGGCACCTCCCAGAGCCTGATACACATTAGCAGCCTTCAAAGGTTTATGTTGATTACTGACTGAAAAATAACATCCTTGTTGCGTCCTGAATCACTGACTGACAGGGCTGGAGGCTTTCCCTAGCTGAGGCTTGTTGGCAGTTGACTGATGAGCAAAACCTCTCGTGCAGCCCCTGGTAATCCCAGAGATGCCTGCTGTGACTGACGGCTGGGGGATTCTGCTCTTACCAAGAAGGAGATAGAAGCCTCCTGGCTGGGCAGCATCTGGAGCTGGTGGTGGCTGTGCCGTGTCCATTGGCTCACATCCTGCTTTCTGTCCCGAGCTCGTGGGTCTTGGCTGTTGTCTTGATTTCTGTTTCTGGCGGTGGGTCCTTGGTGATACAGCCTTTGGCTGGTCAAGATTGGTTGCGTAGCCTATGGCTGGCACTTCAATCCCCTCTCAGCCCATGTAGTTACAGGGCTGTAGCAGTAAATCTCTGCTCACTTGGTGTGCAAACCTTATCCTTTTTCTGTCTTTTCAGCTTCTAGCACTGTTTGCCTTTCCACATGCAGCTTTTCTTGCCTTTCATGCTGATTTCAGAGCTGATACCTACAAACTGGAGGAAAAGTAAAATTGCAGCTTTTCTTAAGAAAGAAATTCAAATTCCTAAATATTCCATACTTTTCTTTATATACTTTTTCTTTTTTTTTTTTTTTTTTTTTTTCCCTTTGGGATAGTAACTCATTCAACAAAACTGAGCAATGTGAAACTGTGGAAGTCAGAGAAGGAAGTTCCCAGAATATGCTAGGTATTGGAGTATTTCCACACGTACAGTGTGAGAGGAAAGAGCAAGATATGTAGTCTCCTGTCATCTTGAGCTGGCAAATGTGCAAAGATCACAGCTGTGGAAAGTTATCACACAGAAAGGAAGAAAGCTGGAGACTTCCTTTTGTTTTGAAATACACTGGATTAAATCTTTGGCACTAACAGATGTGACTTCCAAACTCTCCCTTTGCAATAGCTTCTTAAAGTCATATTTCTGAGTAACACATGGCTGATGTAGCAGGCATACCACTCAAAGCAGAAACAACAGCCTAAAACCATGGTACGTGGTAGCAAGAAAGAGTACAGCGGGGCCACACATAACATCTCCACCCTGGCCAAGTCCTGTAACAGAATCATAATGTAAGGCAGGAGAAGAAGAAACACAATCTCTTAAAGTGGCACTAGTTAAACCAGAGTAGGGGGTAGCCTCTGTAACACCTTTTTCCCTTGTTTCATAGGATTCTTTGCCATCTTCCTTGGTGTACTTGTGCCTATAAAACTTGATAATGCAGGGAAAGCTTGGCTTTAAGAGATAAACCCAGCTATGCTTTTTGGCTCCTTATCTAGCCATCTGCAGGGAATGACAGACAGAACAGATAAGCTGAGAGAAGATGCCACAAGAGATTGCTAGATACAGCTACAAGAAATACATTTACTTTGGGTAGGAGATGCTTGGCATCAAATGCTGGGTTGAAGCCATGAGCAGAGAAATTTAGGGGAGGAACTTACCTTGGACACAAAAAATGAAGGTTTTATATGATCTTAAGGTCCTTTCCAACCCTAACTATTCTATGATTCTATATAGGATTTTTGAACAAAAAGGAGTTAAAGCTGTCATTAATTTTTCCTTGTTTCCTGAAATGAGAAAGGGGATATTGAACTTTGAACTACTTGAAAGGGCATGGATTCACTAGTGATTGCAGAGCTGTGCCAGATTCATTTGTCTGGCTATAAAATAACTGACTCGGGAGAGTAATGAAAGCTCGAACACTTTTGTAATGCAGGGTATTAAGAAACAGAGTATCTGTGCATCTGTAGTATGATTTAGCAAAGAATGTTCATTTGATGGAAGGTGGAGGATCTGAAAACTTGCTTTAAAGCTAATACTTGGTATAAGAATTAAGAGAACTTTGCCTGCATAAAGTATGTTGGAATTTTCATGGGAAATACATAGAGACTTAAACCAGTTGGCATTGGGTTTGTTATGCTACAGGAAGTAGCCACAAGTTTGAAAATTTTAGACAGTATATTTTTTTATCACATTCCTCTTGATGTAACATAAAAATGTATTTTGTCATGTCTAGCAATCTAGTTTGAGTATTCAGAATAGTTGGATGTCAGGCTAACTTCATAGAGTGTAAAAAAATAATTAACTACATGAGGATAAAGTCATCTGTTTAATAGAGCTATTCAGTATATTACAGCTTTCAAAGGTAAGCCACAATACCATGCTTTTCTTATACATTAGTGATAGAGAATTAGTCAGAATGCCTACCACATTTTATCTGTAGTGCAAGTTGAACACACATCAGCACTACATTTATTTCCCCACCATAATTATTTTTCAGTCTGAATCTCTGGTTCTCTAATGTTAGTTAACATCAATGCTGGTTAGTAAAAGGGAGATGAAGACAGTCATGGGTAAAATATGAAATAAATATTAACTGTGGAATTTTAATTAAAAATCATTTTGAAGTACAATGACAAATATACCAGATAGCTAGGAAATTTGCAAGTTGTAATAGATCCATAAACTTAATGAATTGGTTTTCTTCCCTTGTGCAGTATCTGTCCTGCAAGCTTTTGGTGTTTCAATAAATCGTAGCTGCTCATGAGGGTAGCCTGACACTGGCACTAATTGAATGGTACTGGATTGTTAGCTTTGATCTGTAATGAGGTTTCCATGGTGATATCACCAGATGAGACTGTGGCCAGTACAACAATTTCTTTGTGCTGATGTGATTCTGAGCTGCCTACCTAGCTGAGGATGAAATCCCAGCTCTGCTGAAAATCAGTGGGAGTTTGCTGTTGATTTCGGTGAACTTGATACTGTCTCTATCATGACTGGATTTGGAAGCATGTTCTGGAGTCATATAGGTACCAGATAAAAGCAGTCAGTAGTCAAGATGATACTTCCGGTTTCAGCTGTTCACTGTGTTGTTTCAAACCAGACAGAATTTGCTGACATTCAAACCCCATTCCCAGACTGGCTGTGTCTCCACATTAAATAAGTTATGCAAGCCATTTCCCTCCTAAGTTAAACTCTTAATATGTACTTACTTGATTTCATTGCATAGAATCCCTTAGAATGGAATGGGACAATATTGCATAAGGGATCATACAACTACAGGAGATGGTTCCCCTTCAGAGAGCTTACAGCTGGATACAGATGAGCTTATGAGAAGGAGTAGGAAAGAATGAGGTAAGGAAAACTGGCAGTAATCAAAGCAAATTGGTTGACTGATTACATTGGGTTTGATATTTTGTCATTTTAATAATTGGCATTGGTTTTAAGGAGATTTTTGAAGGAAAAAGTGATTTGTTTGTATGTGGTAAGCAGGTAGAAGAAAGTGCTTTTTGGAAACTGAGTGGGCAGAGGGATGGCGAAGTGAGTGAGGGTACAACATTGGCAAACCCAAGAGAGATTGTGATGCTTCTCAAGGTGAAGTTGGTAGCAGAAAACTTGTGTGACCAGGAGGGAAGAGATAGTGCAGTAATATAAAGAAAAGGGGGAAAGAGCCAAAATAAGATCATCCTGGAGAAAAGAAGGCTCTGGGAAGACCTTATTAGCAGCCTTCCAGTACTGAAAGGGGCTGACAGAGATCTGAAGAGGGACTTTTTACAAGGGCAGGTAGGGATAGGACAAGGGGGAATGGCTTTAAACTGGCAGAGGGGAGATTCAGGTTAGATATTAGGAAGAAATTCTTCACTGTAAGAGTGGTGAGGCACTGGCACAGTTTGCCCAGAGAAACTGCCTGCCCATCCCTGGCAGTGTTCAAGGCCAGGTTGGACGGGGCTTGGAGCAGCCTGGTCTAGTGGAAGGTGTCCCTGCCCGTGGCAGATGGGTTGGAACTGGATGATCTTTAAGGTCCCTTCCAACCCACACCATTCTATGAATCTATGATTAATATGATTATTTTTTTTAACAGTATTCTGAATTGACCTACATATGGTAAGATTGCATTTGCTAGCACAAGACAAATGGAAGCTCCTGTAAATACATGAGATGGGTGAAGCTCCTGTTAGGACGTGAGATAGGTTCTTGCATAAGATTTTTTAGATGCAACTGTGGTTAAGAATCTCTGGAGGGTTCCGAGTATAAAACTGTTTTCAAATTTTTCTACCTCCTTTCGCTAGTGAGATAGCCTTGTATCAGATAACAAAGTAGAGAAGCAACATTTATGTCGTATTTCAACTGGTTTTTTTAGACTGTTAAAGTTGAGAACAGGCCAAGGAGCAGGGTTGATTCTAGAATGTCAAAAGATCTCTTAAGGAAGGATGTGAGCTGTAATTTTTACCATCCATTCTCTGGGACTGGTAAATAACTTTTTCTCCTAGCAAAAAACTTGTCCCAAATAATATCCACTTTCTTGATCTTTATGTTAAAGTTCAACTATGAGTGTGTGGAAAGGTTCAAGAAAGGCATTTAAGGAAAGTGAGAGAAGCTGTATTAAATCTAAGGGCACATATTTTAAGAATTAGCTTTGAATTTATTGCAGAAACTTCTTTGGTTTACCTTCTTCATTAAAAAAGAAACCCCAAACCAGTACACTTGAGAAGAAATGCAGTTTTTCTCACTAGAATGCAGAGAACCTGTTCTCGTGGAGCAATGATGACCTCTTGTGATCATCTGGTAAAGCTGCAGGTTTATCTCGTGTATAAAGGAGTTCGACTTTTTATGCAATTAGGGACAGTCACAACTCTGGCTGCAGTGTTGTGACTCAACTGTTCTTATACAAGTCCTTTGTTTAAGTGGGGAATATGAGCTTACTGTCAGGGAGTATACTTTTGCCTCTTTTCTAGAATTTCACTCATGTTGAGCATAATGTTCTACGCTGAAATGGCTGGGGTTTTATTAAAATCCATAAAAGTGAAACAAAACAGGCAAATAAAGTATGTGCAATTAAAGCCTTCTAGGTAAATGCTCCCATCAGGCTGAATGTGTGCAACCCAAACGTTGTGGCATTGTGTTAGTGTACAGGGAAGTACGCATTTTCATTCTTATGCTGAGTGAAGTACAGAGACTGAACATTCTGCATCAGCTGGTGAAAAATGTATTTTAAAAATTGCTTTCTTATAAATGATGTGTCATTCACATTGGGTAGTGTTCTTAGCAGTATGTCATGCTCACAATTTTCTCTTAGAGCCACAAAACTGTTCACATAAAAACTTGTATTATGTAAGTTGAAATTATTTATGTTCAACCATGGTCTGACGATTAAAAATCTTCTGATTGGGTTGATATGTGGGTTTGAGGAAGGAAATTACCTCTCTTTTTGTATAACATCTGAATCATCTCTCAGCTTCCTTTCTGCCTCTGCTAGGTAACACAGTATGCTGCAAAATGTGATATGTAAGTAGCCTTCAGTGGCTGTGTACAGATCTAAGGTGTGTCATTCTTCTTTTTTTATGTGTTGCCAAAGTTAATGTAAAATCCATAGTTTGAAGAATGGAAAGTCAATATATATATATCAAAAAAATCTAATCTCAATATATCAGTGAAGGAGCACATCCAAACTTCTCAATAACCTTGGGAAGAAAGGCTTGATTAGAAGAAACATGCAGGCAGAATTCATTACCATGAGATGTCACTGTAACTGAGAATATTGGAAAACTCAGAGACTGGGCTGTGAGGTATTTCAGGGTACATCTTTCTGGTGGTTGATGCTAGCACAAAGCAAAGACCTTGTGCTTCAAGATTTAAGACAGTCATTTCTGGAAGGCAGTATTATATGAGCTGGAGGCCATGCTGAAAGGAGAAGTTACCTCACATCAGCTTATCCCAGGACTTTTTGTACCTGCCAATATATTTCCTTGTTTTGATTATTCAGGGGTGGGATGTTGATTCACACAGATTGTATGTCTGCTAAAACACATCCATTTCCAAGGTCCTATGCATAAATCACTGCTTTGAGTATCACAAAAAATAGACCACCTGAAGAAAGCAGTTTTCTTCCTGCAGAAATTACTCTGATATGCATGAAGGCAACAAAGATATTTCCTAAATAGTGTGGAAATGTTGCCACTACCCATGTATTGCAGCACACCAAGTATGCTATATGTATGTTTTCCACCTATTCTGTTTGCTCCATGGTCAGTGGGTGCAATGTTCTAGTGGTGTTACCTGTTATGTTGTCCAGGATGTAACAGTGTCTACATGACATCAGAAGGTCTGCTTCTAACCTGTGTCAGTGACAGACACCTGTTCATTGTCTCTACTTTCAGGTGGCCCACAGGCATGAGACACAAATTATGGGTTTTCTTCTTTTGGTTCAGTTTTGTTTTTTTTATTCCCAGGATTCAGTAGTCTTCCAGTCCTGAAAGGCAGAGAAGTGTTGCACTGTGGCTGCTGCTCACATATTGATTTAAAATGCTGTGAGTAAATACTTGTCAAATCTCTGGGGTCTGCATTAAAAACACAAGAGCAGCCTGAAGTAACTTAAAAGAGCAGTCAGCTCCTCAGGGGGCTGACCCAAAGCCACATATTAACTCTAAGAATGTCTACAGGGTGCTTTCTTGCACTGAGGGATTGGCTAGCTACCAGGTACCACATAAGTGCCCTAAAAGTTAAATATATTTACAGAGGAAGTGGAGCATTTTCATTTTGGTGCACTTTTTCTTCTGCTTCAAAGTAGGAAAGGATGATTACTGCTAGAAGAGAGGACACTCATCCAGAAGACCTTTCAGCAACATGAAAGGTGCCAAATGTACCCCCCATCCTAAAAGATAGTAATATTTTTTTAAAAAGCAGAAAACTCACAAGTATAGCTTTCTCTGTAAAAACTGTGCATGCTTATATCACCAATCATATAATCTTCCACCACTCTTAAGAGTGTAATGTAATGTTTCCCAGTCACTGCCTCTCTTCCATTCCCTTTGCCCCTGCAACACAGACCCTGTTTTGTTCTGGATGATAAGGAGAAGCTTCTTTTGCCTCAAGGTGGAGAGAAAGTCTCTGCTTTCTCCGACCACTTTGGAGCCCCTAACAGACTAAAGGGTTGACAGCTTCCTGACAAATCATTTCAGCCTCTTGTCATCCAAAAGCTTGCCTGAAGTCTGATATTTTCTAAAAGCTAGACTGTGGAAAGCTTGACATTTGATAAGTATAATATTTCTCTTGGACCTCCCTGGGCTATTTGGAAGCAACCAAGGGTATAGGGAGGAAACTTATTATCTTTTATGCGTCAGAACAGGTAGTTACATTCAATTACTAAATCAAGAACTCTATATAGCACCGAAGTGTTCAAGGTAAAGAAACCAGAACAAGGCTATATACTATGCCTAGGTAAAAGAACCTTATTTTTTTCTAAATGCATGATTTACATTTATATGTACTTTTTGTCATCTACATTTTGCTAGTTTTTCTTGATGTTTAGATAGTAAGCAGGAAATGATTTATAGTGGAAGTAACTTCTGCCTGTGTTCAAGGATGGCTTAGGAGTCAACTCCTAATTTGTCAGCTACCTGACAAATTTCTACAAACTTACTTAGAAAACCAAAACAAAGTTTGTAAAGTTACAATGGAATATAAAGCCCTCTATAAATTCTTGAATGCTAACATGTTGAAAAATTCCTTTTTTCAATATCTCTCAAAACATGGACATGATATCTGATATTAAAAACAATAATAACAATTTAAATGTTAATAACATTGTTAGCATTGTAGGAAATCAGCATAGGTGATCATAAGGAACCCTCTTACAGGAATCCTAATTAGTCTTTGCAATCTGTAACAAAAGCAACCAAACCCATGCTGACTCCAAAAAAGCGTTGTCTTCTCCCAAGACGATGTTACAATGAACCATCACATTGACTTGTATGACAAAAAAACTTTTAGTCTCCTCACAAAAAGAAGCTTTTAGATGAGATATTGACTAAGGCATATGCCAAGTACAAATAAAGGTGCAATGTAGTAAAGGGATTTGTGCAATTGGAGTTTAACTGCCAGACAGAGATGTCATTGCAAACTGCTGTGCTCAATTCTATATGGAAACAAAAAAGCCCACATCAGAGATTAGAACTAGAATGTGATAAGCAAACTTCCTTGAATGACTTCTTTTGCTAAAAGTACTTCTAAATCATTCATCAGTTCTTACCGTGCATGAACCACTTCTCTATCGCTCTAATTGTAGTGATAAACAGTTTAGAAATGTATGAGATAAGAAGATAATGCAAAGTGTAGGGCTATTATCTAAAATCTAAAAGCAATGTCAGAAATATTTGAGTGATGAATTCAGAACACTGAAAAACTAGCCTTATAGGACAACAGAGATCTAAAGCATAAAGAGGATAAGAAGTGGCAATACCCAAAATTAATAAAATCCCTCTGAGCTCTATCAAATTTTTAAGTAACAACAATGTGTACTTCTTTCTTTAACTATCAAATGTTTTCAAAGTCTTCATAGTCTGTAGTCTGAGTCGCAGTCCAGGAAACAATAATCCTTCCACTTAATTTAAAGAGAGACCTAATGAGGGAAGTAAGAAAATGAGGGAGGGAAATCCTGGGCTCTCATCTTTTTTGTGTGCTTGGCATCCCTGGGACTCAGTGCCATTTTCACTCAAACCAGTGGTAAAAATTGGATTCAAAGAATTTTACTATCTACCTACAGAAGTGCTTCCTTTGAGCAGTAGCACTGCGTCTAAGAACCTGTTAACCTGTTCAGTCACAGATTTGGGCAGCAAAGAAACTCTAATAGCATATACAGGAACATCATAAAATATGCTTATGGTGACACAGCTACACAGCATTTGGGTCATAACCTGTAAAAAATGGAAATCTGGATGTACTGAGCTTATAAAACTGTCTCCGACAGCACCATCTGGTGTCTTCCAGTAATACTATTTATGCTATTTTTAGAGGAGGGAAAGGAATACCCTGTCAATTTGTAAAGCTAAGTTTGGATATAGATGAAGGGAATTTCTTGGATCATCTAGTCCAAACCATGCTATTGCATGCAATCATTTAATAATTCCTTCACATCAGTTTATTATGTCATCTTTAATTCCAGTTAAACAAGTAGAAAAATTCACAGTTTTGTTAATCAAGAACTTTTCTCCATTTTTTGTGTGTCTGTGCATATATGATCAACTTGCAATCTTTTTCTTGAGTTCCAAATCCTAAAATGCTATTTTCCTTCCGCTGCATTTAGCCTTTCCGATATACCAACAGAGAGCCACCATATCCCCTTTGGCCTTCCCCTTGTTGCCAAGCTTTTAACTTTTTCATAAATAATTCCTCATTCCCTCACTGACCTAGATGTACTTTTATTCATCTTCTGCAAGTGCAGATCTTCTTATGCTCAACTGGAGGTGGGCTTTCTTGTGGCTTCTTGTGTGAGTTGGTTTTTATGCCACCCCATTGCTGTCAGTCCTGCGTGCTCACTCATTTTAAGGCCACATTTGAAGGTGTGTCTGTGTGTATATGTGTTAATGGGATCTTTGTGGTATTGACATCTCCATGAACCAGTATTCTAACCAATGAGCTTCCAGTTAAGAGCAGAAATATGTATTTTTAGTCCATCAATTCACGGCCTGGCATTATGCGCTATTGAATTTCATCACATCTCCCTCAGTCCGATCAATAAGGTTCTCCTGTATTCTGTACATGCCTTTCTCTCTGTTGCCAATGGCACCTTATTTTATGTCATCAATGAGTTTCCCATTTTGTTTGTATACACTATGGCCATTTATGATCGTGTTAAATATGATCAATTGCAGGAATCTCTCTTGGAAAACCTCCATTAGTAATCTCATCCATCTGTTTTCAGCAGAATGTATTACTATCTTCCATTTGGCCAAATGTCTGTATTTGCCACCTGCACGGCACTGTATAAATGCTCTCAAGCAGGATCAGGAGTCTCCACATATGTCTGAATTGGGCCATATAAACATTCGCACCATTATGGTTTAGTGTGAGGTGTCCCTGCCCATGGCAGGGGGTTGGAACTAGATGATCTTAAGGTCCTTTCCAACCCTAACTGTTCTATGATTCTATGCTAGTTATATCTATTTTTCATTATTATTTCAGAGGCTTGTTGCTGTAAGTCTTGACAAACATTAGCATCTCAGTATCACTGCGTGCATTCAGCTTTTGATTTGAGTGTGGTAGCTTTATGAAAGTGTAGCACTGTAAAGGAAATGTCATTTGTAAGTAATCTCTGGATTGTAGCTAGAATGCACACATGTAGCTCGTCTTACACATCTACTGTGCTGGGAATCTATAGGTTCGTTTCAGCAGCAGGGGAAGAATTTTAGGGATGTCCTCTCAAAAGCTGAGCCTCCCACTAGAAAACCTTTCAGTGTGACCATCCCACTCAGGACCTGTGGTCCATCCTTGCTGAGGTGAACATTGTATTTTGTGGCTCTGAATCCTCTTCTGCTGGTGACTGCTTAAGGAGCAAGATGCAGCATGTCTGTTGAGCAAGTAGCTTTGTCCATGTGAATACTCTCTCTTCTGCAGCATATTCACTGATATGTTTCAACCAAAATAGCATGAAACAGGATTCTGCCACTAATTTGAAAACTGCAGTCAAATTTAATACGTGTTGTCCACAATACACAGTGTGTTTTTGTGCAGAGACTTAATTATGTATTTCTTTTAGACATTAGAGAATGGCATATAGCTGGCAACCTCTACTTCTGAGATTTATCATTATACCGCAGAAGTTATGAGCCACCCAGCTAGCACTTAGCATGGCTCTCTTCGTTCCAGATCACATGAACTTCCAGCATGAGGCACAGATGATCTCTAATCACACATTTCTCTGCAGCTTCTGCAGAAGGCTCCACTCTTTACACAGCCTTCTCTAATACATTTCCAATTCAACTGTCTTTTTGGAAAGAATCTTATAAAAGTTACAGCTTGTTATAGGTTCTTCACAATATTTCCTCTTGAGGATGATTAAAACTCTAGGAACTGGCACTGTTTTGGAGTCTGAATTCTTGTGTGTAAAGAAATTCTGCCTCAGCAGGATTGCACTTCACTCTGTGTGTGTCTGTCAGCACCAGAGCAGATAGCACAGACACAGAAACACAGATTTGAGCCTTATCCCATACTTAAGCTAGAGGCTGTCTCCAGTCAGTCTGACTGACCATTCAGGAAAGAAGATGAAGGTATGTGGATCTGATGCTTGTCACAGCAGTTCCTCCCCTTCCCGCCATCCTGGAGGCCATGGTAAGCTTAATAACATCAGCTTGTTAGATCGCAGCAAACCTTTGATATATTTAGTTACACATGATCCGCCTTAGAAGGAGACAGGTAGGAAAGGAGCAGTAAATAAGGTGAGCACTTGTAATCAAGTTACTGGTGTACTGCAGGAGAAACTGCCTGGTTGGGATGGCAGGAAATGCCAGCAGTGTCACAGTGCTGACACCTTGGCTACCCTGCAGAGCTGGGGCTTTGTCAGTCCACTTTTTCTTCGAGTAAGACATCTAAATAACTGCCTTTATAGGAGAGGAAGGAAATTAACCTAGTAATGGGAGAAAACTAACTTTATGACATTTTTACATTGCAAAGGAAAAGTTAATATAGTGACTGAGGGCTGAGTAAGCCTCTACATGAGATTAATAAGACATGTGGATAATGCTCAAAGTTTAAGGGAGTTGAGTGAGCTATTACAGGAGGGAAAGAAATTGCAGAAAGAATACATGTTTCTTTAAAATAGTCTTTATTTTTAAGATATAACGAAAGAAGGAACAGGCAGAAAGATTTTCATCAGCAACAATACCCTGAGTTCTTGTAGTTTACAAAAAATATCTCTATAACAAAAGCAGACACTAAAAAATATGGTAAGACATGGCAACTTTTGCCTCTGGAACACAGGGAGCACCATCTTACTATGAAAACTTAATAGGGATCAAACATGATAAAGCTCCTTTCAATTCTTTTCATATTTTTAAAATGAAAATGTCACTTTCCCTGTAAATTCCATTGAAACTTTCCTGTAGCTCCAGTGAGGAATTTATCTTGGCTGCAACACAGCATTTTTTTCTGGAACTTTACTCTGAAGATTTTTTTAGAGTGTCAGAGCATTATCAAGAATATTGAACTGACCTAAGTGAATTAAACTAGAACTACAGTAGCAGCTATAGTAATTCAAACAATGTTAAAGAAGAATGAAGCAGCACTCCAGTTAAGGCAGGATTCTGTAATAAAGTAAATGACAGGCAACATAGATATTGTCATATGAATAGGAAGGTGGATGGAGTATTAACAATGTCAGGTTAGATGTATTGCTCAAATAACTCAAATGAACAAACTGTTTTGTGGGGTTTTTTGACTCAAAGCACAGTATTGGCAGCAAATGGGAGAGGTGATGGTAATGCTTTATCCTTTATGTGGTCTCCCTGTGTTAACGTCTCTTCTGTTCTTTGGCTGTAAGCAAGAATCAATTTCAGTCTCATAGCGAGGGAAGGCGAAAGAACTCATTTTCATGAGCACCTGCAGAGAGATCATATTTTGGTCAACTCTCCCTGCTGCCCATCAACATCAAGAAACCTTCAGACTGCGCTGAAGTTATCACTAACCCCAAGTCTCTCCCACCTGGTACCTGCTGGGGTGCTACCCCTGTGGGGACTCCTTGAGATCAGTGCAGGGGAAATTGCAGAAAGGAGCTGCTGAATGAAACCTCATAAGCAGGGAGAGAGGTAGGATTTCTCACCTACTTTGTGGTGTATATTTTAGAATCATAGAATAGTTAGGGTTGGAAAGGACCTTAAGATCATCTAGTTCCAACACCCCTGCCATGGGCAGGGACA
>JANRGW010032240.1:0-31041 GCA_024733675.1 Psilopsiagon aymara | reverse complement strand
CGCACGAAGCCCGAGGTGGAGCGGTACGTCGCTTCTGTGCAGGCCGCCGCGTCTTCCCCCAGAGAGGTGAGTGCCGCGGGCCGCCAGCGGACCTTCCGCGGCCTTGCCCGTCCCGTCCCGCTCGCGCCGGCCCCGGGGGCTGGTGGCCTCAGCTCGGCGTGGACCGTGCTGCGGCGGCTTCTCGGCCCGGCCTGAGAGGCGGCTTGCATGGGGCGTCAGCGGCTGTCTCCCTCGCTTTCTTAGGGGCTGCCGGGCGGGAGGCCTCGCTGCTCCTGCCTGGCCGGGGGAGGCGGCTGTTTTCTGCGTGTGCTGCTGATCCAGCGCCGTATCCCGAGCTGGGGTGCTCGGGTTGGGTCTGCCCTGCCCTGCCTTTCCTTAGGCATTGCGTTAAGAGAAGAAGGGGGTTGTGGTGGTTCTGGGAGCATTTCTGAGTCCCTATTTGGGCAGGGTTTCGTTAAGTGAAATGAGGTAGGGGGCGTTAAGGTGGGGGCATGGAGTTTTGCTGCTGGAGGTGTTTTCCCTAACCAGGAGCAGTGGTTTACCAAAGCTGTGTGCCTGTCTTTTGCACCTGGTAAGCCGTAGTGTAGTTTTAACGAGCCCGCCACTTGTCTAAGTACAGCATTCTTCAGTTTTGTGAGAGTGCAGTTGCAAAGTTTCCTGAGTTTCTGTGTTCTAGAGGAATAAAGACTTCAAATAGGGAACATATGAGATACTTTCAGTTTCCTTTTATGTGACTAATATGCTTATCTGCATGGCTGCTTTGTGAAGTAGCAGTATTAAGAAGGAGAACTGGGAGGAAATACTTTTCCTACTGTACTTCAGTAACTTGAAAGAATAATGGGGAACTCTGCGTGACTGGTTACCATTTGCCATTATATCTGGAAAATAGTATGCAGGTCACAGCGAGCAGTCTTATGCAATTCATGGGAGCTGTTTAATCGTGAAAGATCCTGTTCTGCTGCTCTGAATTGATTTTATTACGGAAGTAGAATATTCAATAGTGTGTTGTGTACAGTGAATGCATCCATGTTCACCATTATGCAGTTGGGTCTTTATGCAGGGTCCGTGTAATGATGATGATCATCATTGTCATTTGTACCTATCTCAACAGCAACAAAGTTGTCCTGTGACCAAACAGTCACCTACATCACTGCCAGAAGTTAAATGTCCTTGAATTGTTTTGGTATTTCTATTGAAATTGACAGCAACAAAAATTCTCTTCTGCTGTGCTTAGGGCCAACTGGTGCATATGTAGGATTTAGATTTTTAAAGTATTTTGATCTTTTAAGTAATGCTTACAGCTAACTGTGTCAGCGCAGTCAGTAGTGGAAACAGTTACTGGCTTTTTTGTGTTGCTGTTAGGGGCTTATAAGGCTGCAAAATGTTTATTTTGAGGCTTGTTTTTATCCAGGTTTAAAAGAAGATGCCAAGTGTGACTCCACTCCTACATGTTTCAGTGCTTCTTTTTTAACATACTGCAAAAATACAGACTGAGAACTTGAAGTATCTTGGATCTTAGGAGGCCTGCTTTCATTCTAAACTGCTTCTTAAAGTTTTTCATTAATGGCAGGATGGGAAAGGGAGGGAAACTAGTAATTGAAAAGTATTCAGAATGTACACATTGTTTGGAATCACAGATTTAACTAGTTCCAGTGATTTTTGGTTCACGAGCAAAATCTGCTTTTGAACTGATGCAGGTAGCTCAGGCTTTACATTTCTGTCAGTTTTGCTTATATGTTGATGTTTTTGCATGTGACTTAGTTCTTTAGCTCATTCTTTTTACTCTTTTCCTCCTGTCCATGATCTGTCATCCTGCCCTTTGTGTACTCTCTCTGATTTTTTCCTTTTTCCTTTATTGCTTCCTTGTTTTACTCCACAAAAATTATCTTTGAAAATGTTTCACCTCTTGTTTATAGGGTGTGTATGTTCAAGTTACCTTAGCCTGACAACATCAGAAATAAACTGCATAAACATATTTATTATCCAGACTGTTCTCAGTTCTGTAGAAATTGTAGAAATTTTTCCTCAAGTATATTTAAACAGTAGTGTCTGATGACAGTGTACTACAGTAGAGCTAAATGACAGATCTCTCTTGGTTTGTAGGATTCTCTTTTTCTTTGCTACATTGCAAGAAAAGAGACGAAGTGTAGCTGACCCTATTCTCTCTTTAACCAGAAGTGTATATGAAATTCCACATATATGACAGCTTGTTTGCTTTGCTCGTAATCTATTTTGTGTAGTAGCTTTTGTCAGTTATAGGAAAAACTCTTAATCTTTAAATTCTTAATCCTACATCTTTCCAAACCCTTGAATATGAGTGGATTTGAGCTCATAATGAGTTGTCATATTCAGGTATTTAGAAGTATTATGCTTGCTGAAAAGAAGGGTCATCCTATTGACTTATTTTAACAGTACTGTATGTCTAAAGTATGTCGTATTTTTTTTTTCTCTTTCAGAAATCGATGAAAGGATTCCTCTTTGCTAAGCTGTATTTTGAAATAAAAGAATATGAACTTGCTAAAAGGTAATGTGTTGATGTGTTGGTTTTCTGTTCTCTAAAGTGTAAGTGAAAAGCTAAATTAATATGAAGTAGACCAGAGAAAACAAGATCAATATCATGTTCTTTTTAAGGTGGCAGTAATTGTGGGTGTTGAGTGCTATTTCTGTCTTTATAAAACAACTTAGAAGAAGATTAGTTACATGGTAGTGAAAAATATACCTGGTTAAAATGACTTTCTTTTTTTCTTGTATTATGTAGTTCTTACTGTTCCTTTTAGCTACTGCTGTTGTGTTTTTAATAAACAGAAATACTTGCTGGCAAGTGAGTAGCACCTGTACATGTAAAACTGTGCTGCTTCTTACTTTAAGGTCCAGACAAAGTATATAGAATAAAATATGTCTGCACTTTCATGTATGGCAGATCAAGTTATCGTTACAGCTTGGCAGAGGGGGGAATATTGAAAAATATTGGTCAAGTCACTGACTTTTTCCCCCTCCATAGGTACATATCTGCATACCTCAGTGTACAAGAGAGAGATCCCAAAGCACACAGATTTCTTGGACAAATTTATGAAGCTGAGGATAATGTAGAAAGAGCTTTTGGGTGTTACAAGGTAAGTACTACACTGGCCCCTAATGTCCTGCCTTATTCCTTTGTAAATAGACTTCAAGAATCTTCTGTGCTGAGCATTCTGAAAACCATAGAAGAAAACATGTTCTGTGGAAAACTGTATTGTTTATTCACAAGTGACAATGGAAAGCAAATGAGGCACTGCAGAGGAAATTCTTCACTTGTTATCTCTTCCTTCAGTAGTGTATATTTTAAGCTGATGCTTTGTTTTTTGTTCTGGACTTGATCTGTTAAATCCTTCCCATGTCATACATTGCCTTTTGGACTAAGGATCTGTGACTGTTGTAGAATTCCTTCATGTGGATTGTGATGACATCAGGAATCTAGTTGCTACTAGAAGACTGTAGGCATAATATGTTTTTTTGATTGGTTGGTTTTGGAGGAAGTAAGGGCAGGAGGGAAAGGCAAGTTTAATTTTTATTAGATGAGCATATAAATATCAAATTCCTGATTGGAATGTCTTTGTTCTGGTTTTGCGGAGGTAAATGATGTGTTCAGAAGTCTGTTTGCCAGCACAACTCCATGAAGTCCTATCACACTTCTTAAAGTGTCCACATCTGGCTAAAGGTCCTTATGGTCCTGCTGCCTGTGTATAGCAGTAGTTAGAGGCAGATGCAGAGGAGCTGGCTTTTGCATTATTTCTCTCATGGTCTTTTGAATTTCAACAGCTGTATCTGGGTGCTGTAGACTTGTGAAGGTGTTTATAAAGGTTTTTCTTAATATGTTCTATAATGATAGATCTAACTAATTTGAATAGCTGGGTCTGCTTGTGGAGGGATAACGATTTTCTGTTGTATATGGATCGTAAGATTGAGTTGCTTTTTGGTTTTCCTCTTCTCTGTGTGTTTTAAAATCCAGCGTTCTGTGGAGTTGAACCCCACACAGAAAGATCTTGTACTGAAGATTGCAGAGTTGCTATGCAATAATGACATTACTGATGGAAGAGCAAAATACTGGGTTGAGAGAGCTGCTAAGCTCTTTCCTGGGAGTCCTGCTGTTTACAGGTTGAAGGTAAATTTCAAATTACTTCTGTTCTGTGGCTTAAAGAAACTTGTAGCATCTGTCTGCAATGCTGTTTGTGTATCACCTGGTGCTAAACTTTTCTTGGCAGCATTGGTTTAAAGTCTTAATTATAAGATCTGTTAGATACTACTTTTTTTGCAGTTTGACACTTTTGTCTAGCTTTCAAGAAAGCTGCAGCTACAGGTTTTAAAGTTTCAAGGTTAATCCTCTAAAAACACTGAGAAACTGTGTTAGCTATCACATTCAAATGAAGAATAGGCATTATTTGATCTTTCTGTTATCACTTGCAAGAAGGTAGCAGGTCTGTGAACTCAGACTTTCTTGCTCTACACTTCTTTTATGTTTTAAAAATCTATATGACAGTCTACTCTGCAGAATGTAGGAAATGTTGTAATTCACAAAGACTGTAAAGGTTTTCAGGCATGCAATTGTACTTTCACACAGTATATTAATTTTGTGTGACTAGACAGCAACCACATTGAAGTTTTAAAATGTCTGGGTTTTCTTAAGCAAAGTAGTCTATGGCTGGGTATGCTGTCATTGAACCATGTGGTTTGACAAGCATTACTTACTGTTGAGAAGGGGCAAATTCTTCTGAGGATTTGCTTCTATGATAGTTATCTCAATTTTAAAGCATCTGAATATTTTGTCAGACTTCATGTAATACCTGAGAAGTATTAAGAGTAGTGTAGTTTGAGTAATGTAGTTTGTACAGTGGAGGAAAAAACCTAACTGGTACTGGAGTTGCTGGAAAGACTTGGGAAATGGAATGTTAACGTGTTGCCTTCATGTTTAACAGGAGCAGTTACTGGATTGTAAAGTTGAAGATGGATGGAATCAGCTTTTTGACTTGATTCAAGCTGAACTTTATGCAAGACCAGATGATGTCTACATAAACATCAGACTAGTTGCACTCTACCGTTCAAATAATAGATTAAGAGATGCTGTGCTCCACTGTCAGGAAGCAGAGAAGAAAATACCTTTGCAGTCAAGCTTGGAATGGTGCTCCTGTGTTGTAGAGACATTTGAGGTGTTTAATCATGTTTTGGTCCTGTGATAGTCTTCCATATCTTTTTCACTGGTCTATTTCTCTTAGTGTAGTTACTCTGTCACCTGTTTATCAGTGATAACTCCTTCAATTGCAAGTCTACTGAAACCAGTGGAATTACAAAATACTTCTTGTGGGTTTTTTGGTTTTATTTTTAATTGAAATTTTCTCCCTAAAATTGAGCCTTACAGAGATACTGAGTTTCTAGTTTCAAAAGCTTGAGTTAGGTACAGCAGTTCCATTGGGGATAAAGTTGCTCAGTTGGATAGTTCCCTGGAACTTTGCTGCTGAAGAATGTGTTAAGGTCTCACCTATGAAACTGGATTATGCAGTAAATGCTGCTAATATGTTTTGGAAAAGTATTGCCCTTGCCTTCCGGAAGGATGACTGTTCCTGATCCTGTGATGAACTTTCTTCTTTAGGAATATCTGGATTCTTTACAAGACTTGGAGTCTGATAAAAGTAACTGGAGAGCTGTCAAGAAAGATCATTTGCTGGCCTACTCCAGCTTTGTAAGAATGACGCTTTCTTCTAGAGATGTTCAGAAATGCAGAGAGGCACTTGAAAGGTACTGTTTGTTAAAATTAATTTCCTGTAGTAGAAAAACAGCCCAGTAAACTCTGTAAGAATTGTCTGGGAGTTTGTTGGGTTGTTGGTTGGTTGTTTTTTTCCTGGGTTACAGAACAGCCACCAAGCTTCTGTTTCACTGTGTGTTTGTGGATAGGAGAGGAGGTTCTCTGTACTAGCCACTGAGAATTATTCTTACTGGGTTTGAGCCCCAAGCTCCATCTTCTGACAGAGATGCTAGCCTTCTTTGAATAGTCATCACGTAGCAATGGAGAAGAGTCATTAATATCCTGGGTCAATTAATTTTGTCCCTTCTTTCCCTTCAGTAAGAGAATGTTGTTCTGTACTTCAGCAACTGACTAATTCAAATTTCCCACACAGTTAGCACACCCCCCCCAACCCAAACAGAAAAACCACCAAAACCCAACCAAACCAGAAGGAAACCTCAAAAACAACCGAAAGACCAAGCACCACCTCTTGTATATCAGCTTTGTCCTGGTCATTTTGTTATAAATCAGAAGACTGGAATAATTAGGAACTTCAGATATATAGTGTGAGTGGGAGGGAGGAAGCCACTTGAAGTAAGAAGACTCTCCTTCAGGGACAATTGGTGGTGTTACAGGGCCAGCTAAACTAGCTGGTTTCAAGGTATATCATCTGTGACACACCTAAAGTAGTAAAAACCAATTGGTTTTAGTCAGTATATTGCTTAAGATCTATGTTCTTTTCTTCCCATTATCTTTCCTTACTGGCTTTTATTGGTTTACCTTTGTTCCTTAATTATGCAATGGCTGTTATAATTTATAAAATAATATTCTTCAGTCTGGTAATCTTAAATGAGTTTTTGAAGAAATACAGACAATGAATGAGGAATATTTAATACCAAAGTATGTTTTATTTTCTTTTTCTCTTCTAATATTGACCAAAGCCATCTTGGGTTTTCTGCTGCTGTTTTAGAGCCTTTCAAAGCGAAAGGCTGTAGCACTTCCAGCTCATGGTAATGTTAACAAGCCATTTTAGTTTTGTTGGGTAATTGAAAAAGCGTTTTAACTGTATTCTGGAAAGCCTAAGTGAGGGATGTATACTAGCTTAAGGCTACTCATATTTCTACAGTAGCTTCTATTTTTGAAGAGCCTGTCGAGCTGTATTTTGGGCCTTTCTGATAAATGACAGAAAGGAAAGAGCAGAGTGACTAGTGCCTCCTGCATGGCTCTAAATCTGCAGTAGTGAGCAATTTTATCGACATGGTTTGGGAAGATAGTTTTGAAAGCAGCTGTGCAAGGATGTTTTGAGAAAAAGACTAAATAAGTAATATTTAGTATGTTTTCCTCAGTAAACTGAGCTGAGAACTTTGGGAGTTGAGACAATCATTGTACCTTACAGTGCAACTCAGGTTTAAACAGTGGAGTACTAAGCATTGACTTATGAAGCTACTCAATTCATAGTTAAACAGCATCAACCAAAGCCATCTGCTATAGCTTTTACCAGGTCTCTTTTTAGAATTGGTCTTCTCTACATTCTAGCTTTGATCGTGTGCTTCAGTCAGTGAAACCATATGTGAGTGGGGCTGACGAGTTGTCTCGTACCTTTTTGGAAATGAAAGCACAGCTATACATGTATGCTGGAACATTGCTACTGAAAATGGCCCAACACAATGAGGCACAGTGGAGAGTTGTGTGTGAACTAGCAGCACTGTGCTATCTGATAAGCTTCCAAGTAAGTAACTTTTCAGTTTATGCCTTTAGTTGATGCAGTAATATATATCTTTAGCTGTTTCCTATGTCAGAGTAACCTGATTGTGAAAGGTCAGCGAGTTTACTTCCTCCAGTGTATTCCTTTTTCTATAATAGATACAAACATTAAGTATTAGGCTTATTGCTATGGGGAGGGAGGGGTGTGAGCTGAATAGTTCCTATATGCTTTTTTGTGTAGACAGAACTAAAAACTTAAGCTGAATTCTGTGCTTTAATAAGTAAAATTCATTTGTCCTTTTTTATGCCACTGCTTGCATTCCAGGTATTACTTGCTCCTGTGGGCACATAATATTACTTGTAATACCTATGACTGCCTGCTTCGGGGTTTTGGGTGAATCCCCACTCTATTCCCTCCTGCCCCAGGATATGTGACATGGTACCTTCTGAATGAATTGTGTATTTTTTTAATTGCTATAAATAAACTTTTTTCCTAATTGGTAAGACTGGTGTAAATGATCTGCTTTTACTGTGAAAAAGCTGTAACTATTCTCTCTGTACTTTACCAGGTTCCTAAACCAAAGTCAAAACTAATAAAGGGGGATCAAACTGGACAAGATACATTAGAAATGTTGGCCTGTGATCGGAAAAGCCAGTCTGGTAATAAAAATAGCTACATAATTCTATTTCAGTGTTACGGCATTAAAGGCTAAGTGGTTTGTTAAAGAACACATTCGTTATCTTGAGGTGTAATGTTAACAATTCAGTATGTAGTAAAACCTAGATTCTGGCTACATGTGTAAAACAAAACCGTGGTTTTGTCCTGACACCTAACGTCATGTTTTCTCCTCTTTAGCATGCTAGTAGAGCATGTCTTTCACAGAAGTTTCCTTTTCGCTTCTCCAACAAACTAAAATGGAATTTAACTTATGGCCCCTTAAACTACTGAAAATGGCTTCTGCCTGCTAATACTATTTTGCTAGTATTTTTAGCCCAATAGGAAAAGAAAATACCTCTTTCCATCCTCTTACTTGTTAATCAACGTTGGTCATTTTGCTGCTAAGTATAGGCAGTTTTCAAGTCTAAAACTCTTGCAGGGCCTAGATGAAACCAAGTGAACCCCCTTGACTTCAGGTTCAGTTGTTTCAGAATGTATTTTGGTAAGGCAGACTTCTACTTATGTTACAGCTACTTATATTAAGGACAGTTGCAAGGCCCCCTAGAATAGCAGTAATAATAAGATGGCTTTGTTTTCTTGAAGAACTGGATTTACAAATGCCTTGGGATTGTTGTCACTAAAAGCTTGGAAAGCCTATGTGCTGGAACACTGACCTAATTACAGGGAGAACATAACCATCTGTAAGCTTCATAAGGGGAAGTTTCAATTCCCACCCAGCCTGTAGTAGCAGGAACAGTCCAGTGTGTCAAATGCTGTTTGTGTTCACTGCTTTATTTATGTAGGGTGATATTTCTGTTTTCTAGGTCATATGCTGCTGAACTTAAGCCATGGCAAGCAAGACTTCTTTAAAGAGATTGTGGAATCATTTGCAAACAAGACTGGTTCATTTACATTGTTTGATAGCCTGTTTGAGAGCGGAGCTTCGAGAGAGAGGTCTTTTATTGGCACAAATGATATTGGAAATATCAGTACACAAGCACCAGTGCAAATGGAACTTAATAAATACGATACTGGTAAGAGCTGTTACTTTGTGAAACTCGGCACAACTTTCTGTACTAGAATCTCTTCTAAAAATACTTCATATTGCAACAGAAGACAGATGCCTGGAATAGCTTTCCAAAGTTCCCCTAATGTCCTAGGCAAGACTTAGACTTTCTTGCAAAGTAAAGAAGTGCTTCTTGAATAATTCCTTAAAGATTTGGGAGAAGTAAAGAGGTGTGCTAAAAAACTGTTGCCTATTGGATGGCATATGGTAAGGATGGAAGGGAAGGGAAATCTGAGAGCCACCCTCCGCAGATTGCTTGAGCACTCGGATGAACTGTCTCCTTGATATGTTTGGCTAATTTGAAGTTAGTAATCTTTACCAAGTGAAAGCTGGAATCTTGATGCTAACTGGTTTGCAGAACACCTTTGGCTGCTCTGACAGATCGAAGTGTGAAATCCAGCTTGCATCAGGTGCAAGTTTTGCTGACTTGCCTGAAGTGGACATCTTCATCCAACTCTTGTTTTTCTCACAGGTGCTGTTCGAATGCATAATGACAGTCTCCAGCACCTTGTGTGGCTTGGCTTGCAGTGGAACTCTATGTCAGTCTTGCCTCCAATGCGCAAATGGCTAAAACAGCTTTTTCACTTGCCCCAAGAAACATCAAGACTTGAGACAGATGCCCCTGAATCCATTTGCCTGTTGGACCTTGAAGTAAGTAAACAGTCTGAGCTCTGAAATGTGCTATACAATTCAAGGGCTTTTTGGTATTTAATACCTTTTATTTATTTTTACAAAACCAGGTATTCCTCCTTGGGGTGGTATTCACCAGCAACTTACAATTGCAAGAGAAGTTTAATTCTCACTACGGTGCATGTCAGCCTCAATTCTTACCATTGCCAGTATGCAAACAGCTCTATACCGAAAAGCAAAAATCCTGGTGGGATGCCGTTCGTACTCTTATTCAGAGAAAAACAACGTAAGGCTTTTTCAGTTTGGAAATGTCTGACTAAGACTTTAGGCAGCTTCTGCTAGGGCAGCTTGGATTGGTCCTAAGAGATTTCTGTGAAGTTAATTTATTTTCTGACTTGTTTTGTTGTAGCAGGGACTTGATATGCTTGAAAGATTTTGAAAAATGGGATTTTAATTTCTAACAATGCATTTCTAAACTAGAGGCAGCTTAGAACAAAAACTGCAGGCACATGATGTGTGAACAAATGAAAAATAGAGAATGCTAATCAAGGAATGTTTCTTCTGATATTTAGACCAGGAACAGCAGTGAAACTGAGGCTTATTGTACAGCATGGATTAAGTACTCTGCGAACACTGGTGAAGCACGGCCTTCAACCTGCGCTAATTATCCACTGGGCAAAAAGCCTGCAAAAAACAGTAAGCTGAGATTCTTTTTAACCATACAGAAACTGAGGTGTTTTTCTCTTATTTTTCCAAACTGTAAGCAAACAGTGGGGGAGGAATGAGGTTAAGAATATATTCTTGAGAAGGGCTGTTTATTTTGTCAGGAAAATCAGTTGCTCTAGTCACCCTATGAAGTATGCTGTCTTAAACTAGTGTCTCAGAATCATAGAATGGTTCGGGTTAAAAGGGGCCTTAAAGATCATCCAGTTCCAACATCCCTACCATGGGCAGGGATACCTTCCACTAGACCAGGTTGCTCGAAACCTCAGCCAGTCTGGCCTTGAACACTGGCAGGGATGGGGCAGCCACAGCTTCTCTGAGCAACCTGTGCCAGTGCCTCACCATCCTCACAGTAAATAAATTTTTTTCCTAATCTAAATCTATCCTCTGTCTGTACTTTTCTAATCTAAATCTACCCTCATTCAGTTTAAAGCCATTCCTGATCCTATCATTACACACCCTTGTAAAAAGTCCCTCTCCAGATTTCTTGCAGGCCTCCTTTAGGTATTGGAAAGCTGTTCTAAGGTCTCCCCTGAGCCTTCTCTTCTTCAGGCTGCACAAGCCCAGCTCTCGCTGCCTTTGTAGCAGAGGTGCTCCAGCTCTTGATCGGCTTGGTGATCCTCCTCTGGACTTGCTTCAACAGGTCCATGTCTGTCTTATGCTAGGGGCTGTTGTTTTTAAGATAACACCTCTGAGGTTCGTCTCATGTTTCAGAGAAGCACTCTTGAGACTTCTCATGAAATCAGGAGAATTTGTTGAAATCTGAATTTATTGAAATAATTCCTGCTTCTATTGTTTTCTTCACTAGGGTGTTAGCCTTAACTCTTTCTATGACCAGAAGGAATACATTGGACGAAGTGTCTATTACTGGAAGAAAGTTTTGCCTATGCTGGAAATTATCAAAAAGAAGAGGAGTATTCCTGAACCTACTGATCCTCTCTTCAAACACTTCCATAGTGTAGATATTCAGGTACAGATTGATTAACTCAAAATTGAAGTAAGAGAGGTTATATGTCATAAATTTTTGTACTTCTGATATTTTTCTCTGCATTGTATGACTCGAACTGTTACTGCTATGAAAGTGTTAATGATGACGTTTGACAGTATCAGTGTCTGATTGGGGGGGATAGGAAGGAGAAACTTTAAGTCTGTATTTGCAACCTGTAAAGCTATGATCGGAAGGCAGTAAACACCCTTAGTACCAGCCTCCTTTAAAAAACTTTCTCCCTGATTATAGGAATAAAAAGAAAATAACAGTTCTGTCGTTGTATTGTTAGGTATGAGTGTCTTTCACTTTCTTTGTAGGTCTTTCAGGTTGCAGCTTATGAAGAAGAGGCACGTATAGCATTTGCAATCTTGGATGCAGTTGATGGCAAAATTGATGATGCTTTATTAGCATTTGAAGCTATTAACAGTGTGGTTTCGTACTGGAATCTTGCCATGGTAATATAAATTGCATTAATCCTAAAATCATTTGCTTTATTCAGTTGTCTTCTGACTGGTCTTAGCTGATCACCATCCTGTTCTTTAGATCTTCCAAAGAAAGGCAGAAGAGATGGAAAATGATACCATGCTCCCAGAAGAACAAGAAGAGCACAAAACCTATCTTCTTAAAAGCAAGCATTATTTAATGAAGATCATTGAGGAAAGTTCCTCAGATATGTCAGTAACTGAAAAAGTAAGTAATTCTTGCCTTTAAAACTTGTTTCAAGAGGTGCAGTGGCTTTAGGTATTGTTTCAAAACCTAACTATTTGTATTTGTTAGTTTTAAGATCAGGTTCTGCATTAAGGCAAGTTGAACGTGTTTGCTCATGTCACATAACCTGCTTAACACTAGTGGAGTGATAAACTGGGTAACTTTTGTAACCAGTCAGACTATGGCTGGTTCATTCAATCATTCAGACTACTCTGTGGCTAAAAGCTTTCATGTAAACACATGGCTTTTGCCACTCTCTTTTTGTAGAGGTTAGTAGTTTGAAAAAACAGAGTTAATTTTGTGTGAATGTTTTTTTTTTTGCATTAGTTATGTTAGTTTTTTACATTAAGCTCTAAAGCAGGTTTAGAGCTTTGCTGAAAAGAGTATTTTTGTAATGAAAGCCTTGTAATTGTTCAACTTGAATTCTGAATGTAGTCTGTCTTGCTCTGAGGGAGATTTGCAGTCGTGATTTATGTTTCAAATAACTCTCCAGCTGCCGGTGTCTATTGAAACTGTAAGAGAAATGCTAGATACAGTGATCCAGGAGCTTGGTGAGAATGCTGAGGACGGAGGTCCTGCCTTCAGAAATGGTCTATCACGAGCTGTAGATTCAGAGGTGAAACACTCTACTCCGTCACCAACTAGGTTTTCTCTTTCACCATCTAAGAGCTACAAGGTAAATTCAGTAATTATTTTTTCAGGGGATAGTTACGTTTGAAGAAACTTCACAAGATTGAAATAACTTTTCTTTTATTTTTTTTTCCCTAGTTTTCTCCTAAAACTCCTCCTCAGTGGGCAGAAGATCACAGATCCATACTTCAAATGATCTGTCAGCAAGTGGAAGCTTTAAAGGTAAACGATTTTGTCACTGTATTCAGTGAAGAACACTTTGAGTGATTTTAAGGTTTTAGTGATAATAGCATGGGCTAACACAGTTCCTGGACTACTACTTAAATCGGTGAAATTATCTTCTATAAACATCTGCCTAAATTGAGTGCAAGAGTAAGTCTTTTTTGCTTGAAAACTCTTACCTGGGACTTGGGCAGGGGTGCAGAGGCAACCTAAGTATGCAGAGAGTTGTTCTTTCATCAGCTTGGTTCCCTTCCAGTTGGGTCTGATGTTTTTATTTCTGGATTTAGAACACAGTCTCTGTACTGCTGGATCAGGTGCAGAGAAGGGCAGTGGAGCTGGTAAAGGGTCTAGAGCACAAGTCTGTTGAGGAAGGGGTGAGGGAAATGGGATTTCGTCTGAAGAAAAGAAGGCTCAGGGAGGACCTTATGGCTCTATACAGTTACCTGGAAGGAGGATGGAGAGAGGAGGTGGCTGATCTTTTTACCCAAATAAAAAGTGACAGGACAAGAGGTCCTGGCTTTAAGCCATCAGTCAGTCTTGGGGTAAAGGTTGAATTTGATGATCTTAAAGGTCTTTTCAACCTAGTTGATTATATGATTCTGCTGCATGGGCAGGTTTTGGATGATTCTGGGAGGTTCCTTTTTTTTTTCCCCTCTTCCCCTGAACTTGAACATTCTTTTAAATAGCAAAAAGGTAGGGATCATTCCTTTTGTTTTCTTCTAAAAATGCTTATGTAATATATACTTACACCCTTGATTGGCACACTGTCTTGTCAGAATGAAATGCAAGAAATGAAACTTAATTCCAACTCAAATGCTTCATCTCATCGGTGGCCTGCTGAAAGCTATGGAGCAGATACAATGTCAGAGGGTTATCAGAGACCACAAAATCTTCACGAAGCTCCATTAACAGGTAACTGCTGAATTTCTATCTAAATGCTTAGCTAAACCAAGTAAGACTTCTGAAAATAATGTAAATTGTTTTAATGATTCAAAATTAAAAACTGATTGCTGGGGAGAATCCATTTAAAACAACAACATAAAAACTAAATATAAACTGTTTTCTTGCTGTTCTGTTTTAGTTGCTACCACTGGTCCTTCTGTTTACTACAGCCAGTCACCTGCCTATAACTCTCAGTATCTTCTCAGGACTGCCCCAACCAATGTAACACCAACGAAGGTGAGAGCAGATCTATCCACTTAAGCTGTTTCCAATACTGCTGAAAATGACCACTTTTGATTATGCATGCAGTTGGATATAATTGCAGTTCCTTAAATAGTGTTTGGTAAACTTGAATTGCTGGGGATAAACTGATCATGTATCTCTGCCTGATTCTGGGGATGTGGAGTTTGGGAGGGAAAGCCAGCACAGTATGTCTGTAATGTGGTAGTACATGTCCCCTACAGGATATCAAGCACTTAATTTCCACACGGCTTCCTCCCTCCCTGCCCCAAGTTGTATGGCAAAACAGAATGGGGTTTTCAAGGCTTTTCTTGTGAAAAAACCCACAACCCACTCACCTTGTGCCCCTTGTTTTCAGATGCCCTTCAAGATTTAAACTAATCAGTTTAAGTTAAAATTAGTTTAAACTCATGTGAAAGCATTACCCTGTTTTAAAACAGTACATGTTATGTGGGCTTCAGCACAGTAAGACTATCTTCTGTGTTATCCTAATAAGCAAAGCACTTGGTTTTACTTTTTCTGTAGGCTCCTGTCTATGGCATGAACCGACTTGCACCTCAGCAGCATATATATGCTTACCAACAACCGATGCATACACCACCTCTGCAAAACCCTTCTTGTATGTTTTCCCAAGAAATATATGGCACACCTCTGCGTTTTGATTCTCCTGCTACTGGACTCATTTCTCCCCGTGTGGGTGATGATTATTACAATTACAGTGTTCCACCAGCAAGCACAAATCCATCGTTGCCTAAACCAGGATATTTCACAAAGCCTGTAGAATCAAAAGTGGTGGAAACTCCAAAGTCTAAATTTGGACAGCCAGGAGCAGCAGAAGGATCAAAACCACCTGTGCCACCACCAGCACAGTTGAGCCAGCCAACAACTTTTAAATTCAACAATAACTTCAAGTCTAATGATGGAGACTTCACCTTTCCTTCTCTTCAAGTTGGAACACCACCTGGTAATACAGCTTTCAATAACAGCGACAGCCTCTTAAGTCTTCTGACATCTGATAAACCTTTACAAGACGATAGATACATGGAACAAAAACCAGTTAACGATCGCTTAAACAGTCAAAGAAATACCTTCACTTTTGGCAATAAACATACTCCAGGCATCTCTTTTGGAGAGGGCATGGGACAAAATACACACAAAACCTTGGGATTTGAGAAGGGTGATGCATTTAATGCTCAAGAACCAAGCAAGCTTTTGTATATGAGTTCAAATTCTGATTTGGCCAACAGAGGTCACGAAACAGAGGGAGGAAGCACCCACGGTGGAGATGAGGATGATGATGGTCCTCATTTTGATCCTGTGGTGCCACTCCCTGACAAGATTGAAGTAAAGACAGGTGAGGAAGATGAAGAAGAATTCTTCTGCAACAGAGGCAAGCTGTTTCGGTTTGATGCAGAGACAAAAGAATGGAAAGAAAGGGGTATTGGCAATGTGAAAATACTGAAACATAAAGTATCTGGCAAATTCCGTCTCTTAATGAGACGGGACCAAGTGCTGAAAATCTGTGCAAATCACTACATAAATACTGATATGAAATTAACTCCAAATGCTGGCTCAGATAAGTCATTTGTATGGCATGCTGTAGATTATGCAGATGAGTTGCCAAAACCAGAACAGCTTGCAATTAGATTTAAAACACCTGAGGAAGCAATGCTTTTCAAAAGTAAGTTTGAGGAGTCTCAGAATATTTTAAAAACCTTGGGATCCAGTGTTGATGCATCTGCGACTCAGAGTAGCGGGACAGCAAGAGAAGCAACAAATCAGGACACCAAGGAGCCTAGCAGATCCGTTTCTGGGACCCTAAACTTTGGCTTTCAGTTAGCAAAAAATGGGGTGAGCAGTGACTCTCATAACAAAGACAGCCTTACAGCTGCATCGACTGCACTTGGCTCTAGCACTTCTTCATTTGGAAAGGAAGCTCTGCAGACCTATTCTTCTGGTGGGCTTGGGCAGCACCTCTTGAAGAAGGGTCAGTGGGAGTGTAAAATATGTTCAGTTCCAAATGATGCAACTGTGAAGAGTTGTGTATCGTGTCAAAATCCAAATCCAGATATGTGGGAAACACGTGGCACGCCATTAACTGAGTCTGCTGAAAGTGTCAAAGCCAGTGGTAACACTGTGCAGGATACGTTTGGATCTGCTTTTGCTAAAAAGGAAGGTCAATGGGACTGCACTGTCCGTTCAGTAAGAAACGAACCCACTGCTTCCAAGGGTGTTGCCTGCCAGAATCCAAACAAAACCAATGCAGCAATATCTAGTCAAGAAACTTCCTCTAAATTTGGCCAAGCAATTGCTCCAAAGGCTGTTCAAAATGACTTGGGTACTGCTTTTTCTAAAAAGGAAGGTCAGTGGGAATGCTCAGCATGCCTAGTCCAAAACGAAGCAAAAGATGTGAGCTGTCATTCTTGTCATAATCCTAACTCTCAAAGTCAGCTGAATGCGCCTACACCTATTGTTCAGGCATCCCCTGCTCCCAGGTTTGATTTTGTTTCTGATTCAAGTAAGCCACAGAAAAATGGATTTGAAGGGCTTTTTGCTAAAAAGGAAGGGCAGTGGGATTGTAGTACTTGCCTTGTAAGGAATGAAGGTTTTTCACCAGCCTGCGTAGCTTGCCAAACACCAAATCCGTCTGGTAAGACTGCTAGTGATTCTTCACCAGCTCCTGCTTTTGGCATGAAAAGTAAGTTACCTGAACCTGCTGGAGGACAGTTTGGAACAGGATTTAAGTGTGATTTCTTAGAAAAGGGCTTTAAGTTTGGTCTTGAGTCAGGCAAGACGCCATCATTTACGTTTCAGATTCCTACTGATACTGAAACTAAGCCTGCAAAGGAAGGATTTAGCTTTCCAATGCCCGTGCCTGCGAATGGATTTAAATTTGGGATACAGGAGTCTAATAAAAATACCACTAAGAAAGATGAGCCTTCCAAAGAGTGTACAACTGGCTTCTTAAAAAGCACTGATGAAAAAGACAAAAAGGAACTGCCTTCAGATAGCGGAATTACATTCCAATTTCAAGAAACAGCAAGCAAGGAGAAAGGTGACTTTGTTTTGGGGCAAAATAGCAGCAATTTTACTTTTGCCGAGCTTGCAAAAAATACTCCCAGGGAAGGCTTTCAGTTTGGCAAGAAAGACCCTGACTTCAAAGGCTTTTCAGGTGCAGGTGAAAAGCTGTTTTCTTCACAGGATTCTAAAATGGATCAGAAAGCCAACACATCTGCTGACCTTGGTGAGAAGGATGATGATGTGTATAAGACAGAAGACAGTGATGATATTCATTTTGAACCTATAGTTCAAATGCCTGAAAAAGTAGAACCATTTACAGGAGAGGAAGATGAGAAAGTGTTATACTCCCAGAGAGTCAAGCTGTTCAGGTTTGATCCAGAAACAAGCCAGTGGAAAGAACGTGGGGTGGGCAACCTGAAGATTCTTAAAAATGAAGTTAATGGCAAAGTAAGAATATTAATGCGGCGTGAGCAGGTACTGAAGGTGTGTGCAAATCACTGGATAACAACAACAATGAACTTGAAACAGCTGTCTGGCTCAGACAAAGCATGGATGTGGATGGCCAGTGACTTCTCTGATGGTGATGCAAAGTTGGAACATTTGGCAGCAAAATTCAAGACGCCAGAGCAGGCTGAGGAGTTCAAACAGAAGTTTGAAGAGTGTCAGAGGCTACTACTAGACATACCACTGCAGACACCCCATAAACTTGTTGATACAGGGAGGACAGCTCAGCTTATACAGAAAGCAGAAGAAATGAAGTGTGGCTTAAAAGATCTCAAAACCTTCCTGACAGATGACAAAACTAAACTGTCAGAAGAGGAAAGCGTAAACTCTGTTTGTGCCACCAGTACTTCTGATCTGGTTATAAAGCCGCATGCTGAAAGTACTGGGCCTACTCTGGAATGGGATAACTATGATTTGCGTGAAGAAGCATTGGATGATAGTGTAAGTAGTTCTGTATATGCATCACCTCTTGCAAGTAGCCCTGTAAGGAAAAATCTGTTTAGATTTGGAGAGTCTACCACAGGTTTTAGTTTCAGCTTTAAATCTGCCTTGAGCCCATCCAAATCTCCTGCCAAACAGAACCAGAGTAGAACATCAGTAGGCACAGATGAAGATTCTGATGTTACTCAAGAAGAAGAGAGAGATGGGCAGTACTTTGAACCTGTGGTACCTCTGCCTGATCTTGTGGAAGTGACCAGTGGCGAGGAAAACGAGCAGGTTGTCTTCAGTCACAGAGCTAAGCTCTACAGATATGACAAAGATGCTAACCAGTGGAAGGAGAGAGGTATTGGAGATATCAAGATACTTCAGAACTATGACAATAAACAAGTACGTATCGTAATGAGAAGAGACCAGGTACTAAAACTCTGTGCCAACCATAGAATAACACCAGATATGAATATACAACAAATGAAAGGATCTGATAGAGCGTGGGTATGGACAGCATGTGACTTTGCAGATGGGGAAAGGAAAGTAGAATTTCTGGCTGTCCGGTTCAAGCTGCAAGACGTTGCAGACTCATTTAAGCAAATTTTTGATGAAGCAAAGCATGCCCAAGAGAGAGAGACGCTGATAACCCCTCTTTCTTCTCGTGCAAATACGCCAAAGGAATCTCCCTGTGGTAAAAATGCTGTAGCTGTATTGGAAGAAACTACCAGAGAAAGAACTGACCTCAGCCATGGTGATGATACTTCTGATGTAACTCCAGAGGTTGCAGAGGTGTCCAGCACTTCAGAAACACCAACAAAAACAGTGGTTTCTCCTCCAAAGTTTGTATTTGGATCTGAATCTGTCAAGAGCATTTTTAGTAATGAAAAGTCAAAGACATTCACATTTGGGAATACTTCAGCTACTGGTTCTCTCTTTGGCTTCAGCTTTAATCCTCCAAAGAAGAGTGAAGACCAGAACACAGTACAGAAAGAACTGGAAGTTTCTGAACCACCAAAAAGCTCTAGTACTCCTCAGAAGCCTCTAGACAGCAAGGTAGAAAACTTGCCTACTTCAACACAAGATGGACCCTCAAACTTCTCATTTAGAATTATGGATAAAGGTGAGTGTCAATTGAACTAGTAATGTATTCAAACCATGCAACTTACTAAGCAGTTATTTCTGTGCCATTCCTTACTCTTTGTTGTCTTGATAATACGTGGTTCTGTGCAGTTGTGATGTGGATACCCACTTCTTCACAAGTTCTCGAGTTTCAACTGAAAGACTGAATTTCAATTCATAATTATTTTCCTATAAAAATGAAAGTGTGTGATGCAAGATGGGAGTATTATGGATCAGTGAGAAAGGGGATTTCAAATAGGAGCTGTAACTTTGAAGTGCCATACCTGAGTGTCAGGCTTAAATGTTTAAAGAAGCAGCTGTGGATTCACTTTTTGAGACTTAAATAGGTAGTTGAATTTGGTAGTGTATGTACCTGGGCCTTTGCTCTGAGTGGTAAAATGTGAGGACAGCAAATGTATGATTCAGCTAAACTGTGAATCATCCCCATGATTGAACAGATGGGTATTCTTAAACTACTTTTTATACTGTTTAAAGTCTTAATTATTGACCTGTGTAATTTCAGATGTGTAGCTTAAATAACACCAGATGTTAGCCTCTTTCCTTAGCCTGAAAAGAGATCATGTGATTACACCCTCAATTATATAGTTTCTGACACTGCCTGAAAAAGATGCGCTTGCGGAAGTTGTGGCTGCAACATGATCACTATAAAGTGATGAAGTGTCTTTAGGACAAGAATGGGATTTACTACTATTTTAATGGTAGACTACTTTTCTTCAAAGGCTTCATGTACTGCTTCCCATCAGTGCAAGGCTGTTTAATCAGATGTAAGTTTTTAATTTGCATACTAGTCTCAATTATGAAGACATACTGCGTGTTTATTAACTAAAGAATAAGAAAGTGACATGGCAGAAAATAGCTGGAGTTTATTTACATGGCTTGCATAAACTTGCATAGAATTAGCAGATGAAAGTTCCTGCTGTGTAATACAAATATGGAGTGCTTCCAGAACTTGGATAAGTCTGTTTTACCCCTTTAAAATTCCAGGTAAACATTTATATCCAAACAATTTATTTTTTTAGGATTTAATTTTAGCCTTTTTAAATCTAATCCAATGGCCTTTTGGACAAGCACACCTTCTTTGCAACCTGATAGTAAAGGTATTTATGTGCTGCACTGAATGTGTGATACTGAATGTGTGATCAAAACACTCTAGCAGGCATGGACAGTAACCCAACTGTGGCAAAGCAGTTGGCTTGGTAATCCTTGTAATTAACATGCATGCTGAAGAAGAGTACTTAAAATTGTGTTTGACTATTGCGTTTTTCCTATTGGAGAATGTGTCTAGCCCTTAGTATGAGCTAGCACAATGGATGGCCCTGTTTAAGCTTCTAGCTTCTGCTTGCCTTATTTTCTTGCACTTCCCTGGCACAGTTTTACTGAACATGCACAATGGGTCTCAAATTCCCCTTTTCTAAATAAATTAAATTCTGTTATTTTTAGAGAACACATCTCGTAGTGCCTGAGGTCTTACACTTCCATGAGAGATGCTAGAAGAGCTCAAGACAGCTTGTACAGTAGTATACTTGAATGTATTTAGCCTCCCTGTTGGAAATAAGCTGAAGTCAGTTTCCAGGTCATCAGTGTTAACTACTGTATTCCTGAAAAAAAGGAGCATGTAGACAGGAGAAAGGCAGTAGCTAAAGAGTTGGATATATATATATATACTCATTGTATAATGTGAAGTACACCTTAGCTGGGAAGAACTCTTTTGCTGAGTAACCAGTTCGCTTATATTCAGAATCAAACCAAAATTTGCAGCTTGTAGTTTCATTGGTTACTAACTGTGCTTCTTGGAAGTATGTTTGCTGTAAGCATACTGAACTTACACAGTTCAACAGCATTTTAATTTGGAAAAGCAAACTTTTATTGCAGTCTGCACATGAGACAGTCTTTTTGTGTCTTACATTGTTCAAAATAGCAAAATGTCATTCCAAACACCATTTTCCCAAAATTGTATTTTGGAGGCACTGTTCTTTAGATCATACCAGTATGTATGATCTAAAGTTAACTGTTCTGTGTTTTTAGGCATCCCTATACATGGAGTTTATTAAGTTTAAATTTTTCATCGTTCAGTGCCCGTAATAGGAAGTAATTAAATATTTTGTGCTAATGCATATGGGCAAGAACTGCTGCTGCCTCAAATTGATCCTGTTTTTACACTTTGGGTGTGTGAGGGCATGTGTGTGTTTACAAAAACCCAAACATACTAAATATGTCTTACTAGTACTTCAGACTGTTCTTCACTTTTTACTTTTCTGCTACCTAGGATAGGATTATATATTTAGTGATTATATGCACTTGATAATTGTCTTCAGTGTAGCTTCTTGATGGCTTTGTCTTGAGCTTTGGCTTAATAATGAATAACTGAGAAGTCTAATCAGTGTAAATATAATCTGAAGCTTTCTCATGGGGGATGTCTTTCAGGGAGCCGCTTCTAAGTTATGCTAGAGCAGCATTCAAAAGAAATAAAACCTCACAGTAGTTCTGCACCTGCATGCAGTACTTCAGTTTTTCTCAGGTCAGGAGCTTTTTGCAAGCGCTTTATGAGTGAATCAGAGTTGACAGTTGCATGTTACTGTATTGGTTACGTGCATAAAGATTTAAACTGATGCTTTTAAATCCAGAAGAAAGGAAAAAAAAAATCAGTATTGTGACTAGCTGGATATTTAGGCCTACTTGGTATTAATGTCAGTTGAAGCAAAACCAGAGTTCAGCAGTGAAAAGAACTGTTGTGCATGACATTCCTTATTTTGTGCCTTCCATATACTAACAATGCTTTGTGTGGATTTTCTCCCTCAAGTAAAAAGTACTGTTATCATAAAAACAAAAGTCTTTTAAGAATGTGTTGTATGTATGCATGGCTCTTGGTTTTCATGGCTGCCTGTGAAAATATATTTAAGCTGTTTACAGCATATTTTAGTAAGAAAAGTTAAATTTCTTGTGGGGAGGGTGAGTAGAAATTGAGTTAACCGAACCAGTGAACATCTTGCTCAGTCTTCCTATTCTGAGGGCAAATACATGTTGTAGTCTTTATTGTTGAAGCCTTTTGAGTGGATGTTTGGAACACTAGAATCTTAATCCAGTGATGTTTGATGGGCTGTCTTCATGGAGAACTTTACCTATAGATTAAGATGAAGTGACTTTATAATGTATTTGTCTTATTCAGCTACTTTGCACAAAGGCTACTGAAACAGACTGCATGATAGTTCTTTGGGAATGCAGTCTGTTGAATATGATGAACAGTATCACCTGTTGCCAGGGTCTTCTAGCTAGCTTTATACTGCTCAGATTAAAGGAAGCTCTCAGTTGTACCATCTACCTGACTGACTTTGAAAGAATTTTTTTGTTGTTGAAGATAGATTTCTTCTTCTGAAAATTCTCTGATCCTTAAGGAAAACTTGTTGTTGTTGTTGTTGTAACCTTTAATGGCCACAAAGCTGCACACTTAAACCTCTGTGGTGAACTCAGTGCAAATTTATTCAGTCCAACTAAGACACTTGCTCAGCTAATCTGAGAATAGACCACATGCTAATATGCAGGATACCTGCAGATCTTCATGACACAGTTTGAGCTACACTGGTACTTAATGATTAACTTGAAATCAAAGGGTGAGTCAACTGGGGCAAAAAGGCTGTGGAGGGAACACTTTTGGGGGAAAAAATGTCTTTAACTAGTACTTCGGATTTTGTTTTTATTCCACTATTCTCTAAATACTCTTAATCTACTGGGAAATTCTAGTGGTGAAAGCTACTTTTAAAAATCAGTTTTGTTTTAGTATGCCAGTTGTGTCAGAGGATCAAAGGGCATGTCTGTAAACATTGCAGTTCTCTTCTGTCCTGGTATGCTCTTGCAATGGTGAATACTGAATTGCATGAGCGGGAAGATTGGTGTTCCTCAGGAAGTAAGCAGTGGTCTGGTTCGTAGCTGAAGATTTAGGTTCCCACTGACTATTTGTGCCACAGAATTACCGAGTGTTTTCTAGTGAAATGAACAGTGAGCTTTTGAGAGCGTGCTTCAAATTCTCCTGACTAATTTAACTCTAACCTGGAGAATGTGAACACATAGGCTGACTAAAGTAATCATACTGTTCTTCAAAAAAGCCAGTGCATGGATATACTTATAACTGTATAAAGAAGCAGGCTTGTTTCTGTTCTGATATTTGGAATTCCAAAGAATTATATCCAATATAATAGGATATAATTGTGCATGCATGTTAGAATTTCTTAACAGGATGCTCTGGCCTAACATCCTGTAACTTTGATTTTTCTTTCCTGTGGATCAACAGAATTTTATGTGTATGCTCCAAATGTATTTTTACCTGCCTTAGAATGAATTCAGTTCTGTAATAATAGTAATACAGGGCTAATGTTATTCCCTGTTCTGAAATTACTCGGTTTTAATGGTTTGTTCAATTTCTGTAAAAAGCTGAGAAGACAACAACATCAGAAGATGATCTTCCATCTGATGAGGTTACAATAGTTTACGAATTAACACCTACGCCTGAACAGAGAGCTCTTGCTGGCTTTCTCAAGCTACCTTCAACATTCTTCTGTTACAAGAATAAGCCTGGATATGTGAGTGATGAAGACGATGGTAAGGAGTGCCGAAGTTGATCTTTGTATTGTCTTTTATGGGGAAAGGGGGTATTTATAGTGTTTTATGAGCATTGACACTTATATTACCAATGCAGTTGTTTAGGTAAGACTAAATAATTGGATTTGAGCAAGAGGTTTACTTCTGTAACTATTTTTAGAGACAAATACAAGGCAGTTTTTATCAAAAAGGAATATGCTCAAGTTCCCCAAATGCTAGACTAATGGCTTATTTTTTTTCCTAAAGCAAACTCCTAACACTAAAGCTGGGCATATTTTTTATCAAATCTTATTACATGCAACTAAATTACTTCTAATTTATTCAGCAGAAAATATGTTAAATGGAATTTCTGCAGCGTTGTCTTCAATAGAAAATTGGAGAAGACAAGCCCTCAAATAGCTGAGCTTGATAGTTTTTAATCTGAAAGATCTCCAGTATTTCTTCCCAATTCTGTTTAGTGGTACCTTTAATAAATTCACTCAAGAAATGTGTTTTCTGAAAACAAAATCTGTGCCATTTATCTGTAACAATCTAGGCTGAGAAAAGTGTCAGTAGCACACGAAAGCACATATGTGCAATATGGGAAATGAAAATTTACTTGCTGACCTGTGGAACTCTTAAAACATAAGCAAAAATTATGCATGCTTGCTAGGCTTGTGGATTGGAAGGGTTTAGCAGACTTCTCTGTATTTGAGGATGCAGGCTTCTCGGTACTCTCTACTGAGAACTTACACTTGTTTCCTGTATTTAAGATGAAGACTATGAAACAGCTGTTAAGAAACTTAATGGAAGACTTTATCCCAGTGATTCAGGAAAGAAAAAGAAATTGCAAGATCCTGTAAAAGGTATGTCTTAAAACATAAAAATAAAACAAAATTTAAACTCTTTAAATCCAAAGGACACAGAGCACTGAGATTAATTTTGTTTCCTGTGATAGTTTTTAGAAGCGGTGATGCTGTGAACTCAAAATACAGCTTTAAGCTCAGTACATTAAACTGTTACTTAGTAAAGTGGTACCTGAATGAGAAATATACGTTTCAGGTGGCCTCTAACAAGAACATCAGTGTGTCTTCCTACCTTAAGCCCCTTCTGAATATGAAGAATTCAGTTTGGTGTGATACTGTACAAGATAAAAGTTGTCTGCATCTTTGAATACTCGCTACTTTTGCAGATAATCAGTTTAAGTTAAGCTTATGAGTTAATACTGTTCAATTAAGAAGAAAAAAGGTACTTTGTCTTTATGCTGAAAATACTGGTGTGGAAGATTAAATTTGCAGCTCATGTTTATGTCTGCTTTGGGTGTGCCTCAGACTTCAGTGTTCCATAACTGAAAATCTGGGTAGGTATTTCTGGAAGTGAAGTTTGGGATTTGGTTTTTTTTTTTGAGGATATGTGCTAGAAAGAGGTGGTATGTGTTGCATCATCTGAAATGTGAGCAGGTGCTATAGGAAGGTATTAGTACTGGCGGCTGCCAGACGAACTCTTCATCATTGCATGGAAATTTCATGGTATCCATAGCAAACGAGGTATGATGAATTCTGGTCACCCTGGGTGGAGTTAAGTCTGTCAGTCTTCACTTCCGCTGTTTTAAACAGCAGTGCTACTTGAAAAAACTCTTGGAAGTCTGATTTCAAATTGCTCTGGCTATCATGAGGTTATTTTATAGTGTAGGTATGAAAAAGTTACTTTGGTATTTAGCCTTCCCAGCTATTTTCCACTGTTTTTTTACTCTTTTTATTCACTTTTCACAGGGAAAAGTAAATCCAACAATGAAGGAGAATGTGCTACTACTTGGGAGAAGAAACCAGCTCCTGAGAAGAAGGCTGAAGCAGAAACTCTTGAAGTTCCTTCTACATCTGTGTGTGGTGTCAGCAGTGATACCAAGGGTGACAGTCCAGAAGACTTCCAGGCAGAAGTTAAAACTCAAGAAACAAAAGTAAGAACTAAATCTTTATTATTTATCCTTAAACTTGTACAGTTACCTTATCTACATGCTTACATAGTTTTCACCTTGTGAGAACTAAAACATCCAATGGAGGAAAACTTTGACTCTTGGCTCTGCCTCAAATATTTGCCAACACTGTGAAACAGAAGCTGAGATCTAAAGCTCCTTGGGAAGAGAAAGGAGGTACAGCTGTTCTCATAAATTAGAAACTGCTTTGGGTAGTAAAATCACTCCTAATGTGTGTATAGATAAGGACTGTCTAATTTCAGGAAGTCATAGTTGTTTCTTTGGATGTGGGTTTTTTTGTTGTTGTTGGTTTTTTGAAAGATACTTCAGTTTTTTTGCCAAGTTAAAGTCCTTGCATGTTATGTGTAATGGAGAGACTACAGAAAGCTTCTAACAACAATTTTTCTTGACTTTTTTTTTCTTGGTCTAAAATGACTGTAAAGTCTCCTGGGAGGTAGTGTAAATACTAGGTTCTTCTAGCTCATTTGCTTATTACTTTACCTTTTCATTAATCTCAGGAGAATGAGGTTACAAGCTCAAGTGACTTAGTCTGTACCAGTGAGGGAGAGGTGCCTACTCCAGCAGCCGCTGAAGTGACAGTAGTTGTGCAGTCAGCTACCAGCAATGAAGAACCAGATTCCACCACAGAAACTGTACTTGTATCACAGACTGGATCAGGAGCTGAGGACACACCTGTAGACTTGTCAACTAAAAAAAGTGATTCAGACGCTCCAGAATCAACACAAGGTATGGTCAGGGGTATGCTTTGTTTGGGGCTTTTTTGGTAGGCACCTAACTATGCTTTTCTGTAGATGAGTTTATCTGATGTAGAGTGTGGTTGCTGACCTGGAGAGGAGGAGTACTAATACAGGAGTAGAAGCATGAGTAGTAGAATTGTGACTGGGGATTAAAATTACCGTATATCAAATCATGGTGTGTTCAAATGGTACTACTACAGACTGCTGCTAGTGTCTGTTGTGTTATTTATATATGATGTAGTTTCTCATTAGTTTACTGATAAGTACTGCATAAATGCTTACTAGAGTTATGTGAATCTGCACAGAATTAACATGCCAAAACTCTCTCATGCAATCTTGAGCCCTCTTTGTATAAAAACTGCAGTTAATGACTGTTACAAGTGTCATGCAAACTTCAGATTTATTGGAAGGTAAAAATACCGTAGTGGCTTCAGTTTATTCTTGTGACTACGTAATGTTAAACACTTCTTCAAGAAAGGCAGAGAAAAACCTTTGACTTTTTTCCTTTTTTTTTGATAGAAAACAGAGTCATCTCATTTGGTTTCGGCAATACTGCAGGCTTGTCATTTGCAGATCTGGCTTCCAAAAACTCTGGAAACTTTGCTTTTGGCTCAAAAGGTGAGTTAAGCTAGTCTCTGAGAAAGACACTCAGCTGGACTTTTGTTTCATAAAACGCACCTTTTGTGCACCAAGTTTCTACTGATAATCAATTATCCACAGTTCTTAGCAAGCTTTTGTCGCAAAGGAAAGAAACTCCACAAAGTTTAAAATGTAACTCTCTTAATTGTAGATAAAAACTTCAAATGGGCAAATACAGGAGCAGCTGTGTTTGGAGAGACAGCCTGTAAAGCAGATGAAGATGAAGGTGGTAGTGATGATGAGGTGGTACATAGTGATGATATCCACTTCGAGCCGATTGTGTCCTTACCAGAGGTGAGTTGACTTCTGGCATATAAACCAACATTAATATAATCATGTCTGCTAACATAGCAAGTTTTTTTAAATACTTTGCTTAAGTAATTAATTTCTTGCACTGCTTATGTAGAAGCACCTGCTGGTTTAAATCCTAGGACAGCTTAGCACTGGGGAACTGTGTGGTGCATCAGTTAAAATCTTTTATTTCATCATACCTTGGCCATAATCATACACATAACTTGTAAAAGCTAACCCTGATTCATTGTAGCACATTTGACAACCAAGAGAAGCAGCTGCATAACTGTTAGTGCCAGTACAACTCATCTGTAGCTTTCTATCAGTGACTTATAAAGTTCTGAGAAAGCCATGCCTGTAATTAAAAATAAAACTTTATTTAAAAAGTTTTATTCTGAACTAGGCAAGAGATTTCTAGTATCACTGAGCAGAGAGGATGTAGTACAGTTAACCTCCCCTGTTAACTTTGTTAGCTTGAAAATACATTGTTTTTCAAGAAGTAGGAGAACCTTCTGCTTTGAAGGTAGCTTTATAAGCTACTGAGTGAGGCTTCACACAGTTCATGTCTTGATTTGGTATTTAACTGATAGTAGGTTTTTATTTTTCAGGAAGAAAAGAACCCCAAATCAAACACACACAGAAAAAAACAACCGGAAAAAAAAAAAAAAAAAAAACAAAAAAAACTCACTTGCAAAGACAACCCAGCAAACACCCACCAAAATCATATGCAGCATGGCAAAGTAGTATTACAGTGCTATAATTAATCTCAAATACTGGAATTTGTTGAGCTCTTAAATTTGGAAAAGGCTAGGCATTTACTCGGTGTGTGATAAATATGGTCTTGGAGAAAGGAACACATTGAGTAATTTTGCATAGTAGTATGTCAGAATCCTTGTAAGTGTATGTAATAGTTTAATACTGTTGGTGACAGCAGCTCTCTGGTTTTTAGGTGGAAGTAAAATCTGGAGAAGAAGATGAAGAAATTCTCTTCAAGGAGAGGGCAAAACTTTACAGATGGGACAGGGATGCTACTCAGTGGAAGGAGCGTGGTGTTGGGGAGATAAAGATCCTCTTCCATACACAGAAGAAATACTATAGAGTCCTAATGAGAAGAGACCAGGTTCTTAAAGTCTGTGCAAACCATGTCATCACCAAAGAAATGAACTTGGTGCCCTCTGATACATCAAACAATGCTTTAATTTGGACAGCCACAGATTATGCTGGTGAGTTTCTTCAGGTGGTTTTCGGTTTTTCTAATTTTCTATAGCTTCTGTGGCTTTGTTTTTACCTGGAGATTATATAAAACTGAAGGTATTTGTTTCCAACTATACTGAACAGAACTAAAGAAACGTGTTCTCTGATCTGCTTTCAGATGGTGAAGTAAAAGTGGAGCAACTTGCAGTCAGATTTAAAAGCCAAGAACTGGCTAATTCTTTCAAGAGGAGGTTTGAAGAATGCCAGCGAAGCTTGTCAGAACTACAGAAGGGACACTTATCTCTGGCAGCAGGACTGTCAAAGGACACTAACCCTGTTGTGTATTTTGAAGTTTCTGCTGATGATGAACCTTTAGGACACATAACTATGGAGCTATTTTCAAATATTGTCCCTCGAACTGCTGAAAACTTCAGGGCCCTGTGCACAGGAGAGAAAGGATTTGGATTCAAGAACTCCAGCTTTCACAGGATAGTCACTGACTTTGTGTGTCAGGTAAGTATAACCAGAAAACTCTTCATTAAGAGAATGAGGTGCATCTTCATTAATTATGGTACTTAAAAATCACACAGGATAGCACGTTCTTGTTGGCAGCATGAATACAGTGTGCAAGATGCTCTCAGCTGTCCTTTCCCTACGAGATGAGAAAATGCAAGCAGCACATGCTGCCCTAAGATGAATGCTTTTTACCCATGTCTGCCAGCTGCCTGATGCTTCAGTATTACCTAGTGCTGCTTAAGTGCTATTTCCTGTGGAAGAAAAAATAGAGATTTTTCTCTTAAAATGGACAAGTGGCCTGTTTCTGAAAAAGAATACTAAGGAAAGTAGGGGTTCCCCAAACTACCATTCACCCCCTGTCTCTGTACAGAGAGGACCTTCTGTATGCTCACCTGCTAAGAGCACTTCTATTACATTCTGAAGTACACTTCGTATTTCAGATAATGTGTAGTTTAAAACCAATATTCTTAAGTATTTTAGATGCTCAGGCTTCCATCTAGAAAAAGTCTTCTAGATCTCTTTGTCATGCAATGACAATCCTGTTCCTTAAAATACTCAAATTTTGCACCAAGACTATCAGCCTGCAGTGCACCAGAAGCCTCATGTAGGTAAGTGTCACTTTTAAATCTGTGTGCATTCAGTAGCACTAGTAAGTTCTTCATAAATGCTGAAGGCATAGAGATTAATTATAGGTCATATGGACCTTTCTTAAGATTCACATCAACAATTCAGTGAGTTTTAATGTCTTGTAACAGGCAGAATGAATCCTCTTCCTTACATACTAATGTTCCTGCATGTCAGTCACTACATCCCTGAAGCAAGGCTCAACCTCCAGACTCAGAAGTAGACAGTAATACAGGAATGGCTTGTCACCAGAATAAGAAATTATCTGGTCTCTTCAAGAGGTATCACCTGTGGCTGAAGTGTGCACTTTATGGCTCTTTCGTTAAAAGTTTGTGCCTTTCTGATAAGGAGTGCAGCATTGCTCATTTAGGGTTTAAGCTTGTTTCAGGGTATTCCACAACCTGTAAACTGCAGGCTTTATTTTAAAACCATTAACTGTACTATGGGCACCCTGACAAAGTGTGAGCTTTTATCACATGAAATCAGTATATTCGTAAGTTTTGCTCTGCTTTGCCTAAACTATTTCCAGGTACTGTGAGAAGTTTTTCAATGAGAATTCAAATACATGGTAACTTACCCTGTCACCTTTTATGTGTATAGCCAAATAATCAGGAGCCAGAAGCTTGCTGCCTTGCAGAAAGACTAAAGACATTACTCAACAGCTGTAGCTGTGCTCCCAAACAAGCAGTTATGTGGCAAAAGCTGCTGCCTGCACAGACACAAGAGGTTGCTGGTCATTGGTACTTTAGCCTTCAGGTGATCCATTCCATGCCTGCAGGGACTAAGCATAGAAAGGCCTTCTTCAGTGAGATAAGGCAGGTTCTAGCTGTTTGGGCCAAGTGATGCAGGAAGCAGGCAGTAGGAAAGACAGGCCTAGAGAAGTAGAGCAAGAAGGTAAAATTCTGTGTTCAGAATCAACAAGGAATACACTTTACACTACTGCTTCCATCACTATGAACAAAGCTGCTGAACCTGTGAAGCCTTATATCTAAGGAAACGTGTACTTGGGAAAACTGAGTTCTTATGAAGCAGTCTTAGGGTTGAAAGAGAATGTAACTGTATGATTGGTTTATGTTTCAGGACTTTCGGGTTAATGCTGTGCTCCCCTGCCCCCC
>JANRGW010032239.1:0-25826 GCA_024733675.1 Psilopsiagon aymara | reverse complement strand
CCCGGGCGGTGACAGCAGCGCCCGCGTCCGCTCGGGCTGCGGGGCAGCCGCTGCACGCCTCGGAGCGGAGAGGTCTCATTGTCCGCCGGGGGTGTGCGTGTGCTTTGCCCCCCGTGGGTTTGTGCCCCCGGGGGTGGGAGAAGGGGAGGGATTGGCTGTAACGGGCTTCCGACGGAAACTTCACCGCGTGCAGAGCCTCTCCCGTGCCCGGAGCGGGAGTTGTGCCCTCTGTCAGGGTGATGGAGAGGAGCTGCCCTGTCAGCAGCTCAGGGCTTCACCAGCACCTCGTGCCCTCCATGGGAAACCTCCGGAGAGGGTAATTGTGAGCCCTGCCAAGGGGGCATCTCCCGCTGCTCCATCGGCTTCGTTCCCGGCAAGTTGCATGGCCCTGGGTCCAGTTTGGCAGTGGAGTTCCAAAAGTGATGGAGAAGGCAATGTCCTTTGGCGGCGGCGGCTGCGCTGGACTTGTCACATCCCTGCCCACATCCTGGCCCATGGCACCGTGGCCAGCAGGAGCAGCTCGCACGCCTTTGGCACTGCCTGCATCTGCAGTTGGTAAATTGGAGCAGACCGATGGGTAGACAGTTTGGGTGCAGAGCATCCGTAGCAATGGGACTGGGACCCGCCAGGAGAAATAGTGGTCAGCGCCCGTGGGTGACTTTCCGCCTTAAGCCATGAGGCCATCGTGGAGCTGAGAGGGTCACAGCCATCCCTGTCTATGCTTGCGCTCCTGTGGACCCAATCCAAGGTCATGGACAGGTATTTATACGTGGAATTAGTTGTCCTTTTCCACTTCATTCCCAATTTCCAGGCTGTGCAGGAGGTAGGTGCCTGTCACGGAATGAAAGAGCCCATTGGGGCTGTGAGTGGCAGAGGCACTGCTGCTCCTTGTCAAACCCAGCAGAGGAGCACGTGGCTGTGCTGGTGGCTCCGGAATGGTGCCCTTGGCACAGCGGGTTCCCAACCTTCTCTCCCTCTTTCCTGTGGCCGCAGGCTTCCTCCTCACCTTTGCTCTCAGCACCACCAACTCAGCCTCTGCTCATCCCGCACTGGTTCCTATGTTGACACAGGAATTCTTTTCTGGATTTGAAGTGGGACACTTGGGAAATGCTGCTGCAAACTTCTAAGAAGTTACCTAAGAAGAGCTGGAGGCTTCGTCAGTGAAGATGCTGCTGCTCCCAACCTTCCCACACCCCATCCTCACCCTGCTTGCAGGCAGGACCTGCCGATACCTTCTCCCATTGCTCGATGCAGAAGGGTTTTCACCATCACGGAAGCAGGGAAGGGTATGGGCTGTTGCCCCGTTTCAGATGGTGTTACTCGAAAAGGAGTGAGAAGTTTGGACCCCACAAAGAACCCACAATGGGCTGGTTTTTGCTCTCTGGCCCCAAGGCAGTTCCTCTGGGATATCTGGGGTTTTTGGTATGGAAACCCCGAAGATGTTCGGAACCTCTTATGCTGGCTGGAAAGGATCCCTTTGAGGGGGCAGTGTATTAAGGAGCAGAGCTGAGCTGGGCACCTCGTGGTGATGGTTTTGGGAAGGCAGTGTTGGAGGTGATGCTCAGCATCGCTGCCTCTCCAGTGGTTTGGTGCAGGCTGCCATAGGGCATTCAGGGCACAGGACGCGGGCGCTTGGCCATCATTGGGGTCTGCCCTGTGCATCACCCTTGGTGAGTGCTCCTCGAGCTGCCCAGCGAGGTGGACACAGAGGTTCGTGGTCCCACAGCAGCCCTGCACTGGGGCGTCACTGCTTGGTGTGCTGGTGGCCACCACTCGATGTGTGGGGTCCTGCTCTGCCTTTGCCCCCGTGCTCACAAGGGGCACGGTTGCGTTTCAGCACTAGCCCAGCTTGGATAAACGTGTGTGGGTTCCCCCCTGGTTCATACCCTGTTGTAAAGCACTGAGGTCTTGTTCCAGCTTTCAATTCACTGGTCTTCCATGAGCTGTTCTTTGAGGATCAGTAAGAGGTGCCAGGAGACAGCAGAGGAACGAAGGAAGGTGTTCATCTGTGGAGGATCAGGGATGGTCTCACACAAGTGAAAGTGGAGCTGTGATTTGGGAAGAGGCTGCAGGGATCCCAGCATCCCCACGGGCAGCCAGGCTGCAGCTCAGGTCTCGCATCAAAAGACTCCAAGTTAGCTGAGGGAATACCCCTGAGTTCGCCAGCAGATGCCAGAGGACCTGTTGCCAAGGCTGGAATGTCTGACTTGATCCAATTAACCTTTGTGTCCATGCAACCACGTACATGTCACCAGCCAAACACACGCTGGAAGCTTTTGCCAGCTCTTGGAGCATCTGGGCTGCATGTGGTGTGTAATGCCTGATCCCACATGGAAAATCCCTCAGGCACCTCAGTAAGGACTGATGGACCTTTGTGTCTTACACGTTGATGGCGTGGCTGATGATCCAGGACGCTCTCCTGCCCTCTGCATCCCTCTGGGGACAGAGAGGCAGGATGAATCTGGATGCTCAGTGCATCCAGTCCATTTTGTTAAGTGATGCTAAGTGTGATCTTGTTGGAGGAATTTGGGACGAGGAGTCAGATCTCTGTGTGTGGGTTGAGCAGGGGTGAAGAAGTCACTGGTTGGCACTTCCCATAGTCACACTGTCAGTGCCTGGCTGAGATCAGCATCGCATCCCATCCGGGATCTCATGCACGGTCCAGGAATCACCTCCTGAGAGCCTGATGCTCCCAACACTGCCCCGTCCTCGGATGTGCCTTTGCTTGTGCTGTTGGGAAGGGAGGAAGATGCTTGAATCCACACCATGGCACTGCCAAAGCAGAGGGGTGTCCTGCTGCCCGCTTCCATGGGGAGCAGGCGTGGGCCTTGTGTGATAATTCCTGATGTTCATTATTTATAGAGCAGCCAAATTGAATTATTAATAGGAAAATTCAGATAACGTTCCCAGTCCTCAGTTTGTAACAGTTTCCCATTAATAAGGAAAATTGGAAATTTATCACTACATCTGCTCATTAAAACTCACTCTGCTTTTCTTTTTCTTTGGGTGTCTTAAATGGAAGCCGAGGAATAAACGATGAGGAAAAGCCATTTATTCCCTGCTTCTCGGGGCAGAGGCAGCCCATCATTAAAGCCTTTGCTGTTGGATGTGGAGGGGAAACCAGCCTATAATAAAGCAGCTTTTCAGCCATGTCCGTTGTGGCGTTGCTCGACTCTAGAACAAATCCTGGGAATCACGTCCTGCTGCTTCTCTTTGTGGGCCTCTTTCAGCTGTGGGATGGATCCTGGCTTTCCCTCCCTCCCCAGCAGCTCTCCTTGCTTTCAGCATGTGTTGCTCTCAGCTCCGAAGATTGAATTTTAGTGCCTCTCCTGCTTCTTTCAGAGATGGCGGATTCCTATAGCTATAAAGGTGGAAGGAAAACGGCAGGCTCTCACAAACCCGCTGCCAGCAAGGAAAGCAGGACAGAGACCAGGATAAACCCACCGGCAGAGCTGCCCAAGCTTGGTAAGGAGCCGGTTTTCCTTTCCCTGGAGGTGGATGGGGCAAAGGGGATGAGCCTGGGGGGTGGCTGCCGTAATGAGGGGGTGTGAGTGCATCTGATCATGCCTTTGCTTTAATCTACTGGGGAGGACTGTGCTGGTCCGGAAAAGCCCCTTGGAGCTGCAGGGAGCTTGTCCCTGGGAATGGGAAGGGAGCGATGGAGCCGGTGTCTCCCTTCCCGGCTTAATGAGATGGGTGTCTCGCCGCTATTTATCGTGCTGGTAGCTGAGTGGTACATCAAAGGAGGGAAAGGCTTAAATGAGTTCAGCCCATCTGCTGTCTCCTGTGTCGTGGCCCCCAGGATGGAGGTTTGTGAGTCTATGAGCCCCGGGGGACCCGCTTGCTAAGGGCTGTCACTCTGATGGATGGCTGATTGCTCTATCCAGGAATCCCCAGGCCCAAGGAGATTCGTTTCCTTCTATCTGCTTACACTGGGCTGATCCCCTCTGCGGGCACAGAGAGGCTCTCGCTGCCTTTACCTTGCTCAAAGCCAGGTTGGACAGGGCTTGGAGCAAGGGCTTGGTGGAAGGTGTCCCTGCCCCTTTCAGGGGGGGTGGAACTGAATGGGCTTTAAGGTCCCTTCCAACCCAAACCACTGTGATTCTGTGGTTCTGTGATAGTGAAGGCTTCCTGCACCCTGGGTGAGGGTCAGACCCCAGTGATGTATCTGAGATGAGGCACCCAAAATCAGCAGCTTTGCAGGGAAATGCCTCTGCCCTAAATGTTTCCCAAATGTCCCTCTTCCCTTGAGGGGGTTGAAGCTGTAATTGCTAACAGAGGGCTATGACTTATTACTGATGGGAATGAGCTCCAGCTGTCCTCAGTATGAGCATACCTGCGTTCAGGAGAGTGTTTTTCCCTGCACACGTCCTAACAGCCCTTTTTTAGCCCTTGCTTCTGGCTTAGATGGACTGAAGGTGATGAGGGGGAGTGAAGGACACTTTGTGATGAAGAGATTTCATTGTTCTCGCTGGGAAAGTGCTGGAGGTGGAAATGTCTGATGGGGTTCATGTCATTGGGGTGACTTAAGCTGGATGCGGTCGCTTTGCTGGACCCCTCGGCTGCAGCAGCCTGGTTGGCACAGGGAACATCCTTTCCAAGCCAGGTCTTGGTCCGGAGAAGGGATGGGGTTTCTGTGCTCACCAGCCTGCCCAGACACAGATTTCTTTAGCTAAGGAGTGCAGTTGTTGAGGGATTTCTTCTGATCCAAGTGGAGGGATGGATTCCAAAGCACGCCCCAGCTGTGCTGAAACTGCTCTATGTAAACGAAAGATGTGTCAGTGGATGCCAGAGGAAGCCGCTGCCTCCTGTGCAGGTATCTGCGGGTGGAGGGGCTGCGTGCTGAGTTGTAGAGGAGATGGCATTGCCTTCCAAAGGGGAATCTCCACCCTTGCCAGGGCAGGAACACTGTGTGCATCTATAGACAGTATGGAGTGATGGAAGCGGGATTGCCGGGACAGCAGCGGGTGACATGCGCTGCCTCTGTTTGCAGGGAATGCAACCAGTGACAAATCCGAAGGCAGGAAGAAAGGACGACCCAAGGCTGAGAACCAGGCCCTGAAAGACATCCCTGTAAGACCCCAGACCCTCTGCTCCCCCGCACCCTCCCTCACTTGCCCTCCACATCTTCCTGCGCTGTATGCTCCAGCCAGCGCCATTCGGAGGTTAAACCTGCCCTGCCCAGGGGCTCAATCATCAGAGCAGCCTTGTCTCGGGCATAGCAAGTTCCGTGCCCTCCATCCCCTCCACGCATGCATCCAGCATCCTCCAAACCCCTGCTTAGGGAGCACAAGCCCCCTCCAGCCGCCCCTTCCCAGCGCCGTGCCCACATGAGCTGGGCTCTTTCACAGGTTCGGCTGATGATCTGGTAAAGGGGTGATTTATTCCCCACTGAGTTGTGCAGTTTAATTCCCACACAGTAGCATGGACAACACACGGAGCAGTTTGTCATGAGAGCGTGGCCATGGGGTGATTTATCGCCTAGATGAAATATAGGGTGATTAAATCACTTAGGTGGCTTCTAGCCTGATTTATTCCATAGCCTGGCTGGCAGCGTGTGTGTGCTCGGGGGGGCACATTAACCTGTAGAGCCTGCAGCATCTGTCCCAGCTCCTCTGGCTGGAGGGAGCACCACAGCCCTGGGTTCACTCTGTGTCTGGAAGGGTTGGACAGGAGTGATCAGAAGTCCCCTGTGGCCCCTCGGGATGCAGCTGGACACATGCTGTGCCCTCAGCAACGTGTCTCGTGTCTCCTGTTCCCAGCTGCCCCTGATGAACCAGTGGAAGGACGAATTCAAAGCCCACTCCAGGGTGAAATGTCCCAATGCAGGCTGCTGGCTGGAGTTCCCCAGCATTTATGGCTTGAAGTACCACTATCAGCGCTGCCAAGGGGTAAGGAGACCAGAGGGATGTCTGTCCTCTCCAGTAGCCCGCTCGTACCTTACCATCTACAGGGTAAAGCCCTTCTTGGGCCTTATACCCCCGGAAGAAACATGACATTAAAATGGGGAGGGCATGGATGCGCCAGAAGTGGTTCATGAGATGTGCATGAGAGGGACTGGGGTCCCTCCAGCTCAGTGAGGGGTTTGGCTTTGGGGATTGTGGGCTGTTGGTAACCATTTGGAGGGGCAGAAGGATGCATCACCTGAGTTGCGTGCATGCCTGCATCAGGAAAAGCCTGTTCCTTTCATGGTCTCACATCCATGCTCCCCTGTCTCTCCCTGCTCACACAGGGTGCTATCTCAGAGAAGCTGACATACTCGTGCTCGTACTGTGAAGCTGCCTTCACCTCCAAAACCCAGCTGGAAAAGCATCGGCTCTGGAATCACTTGGATCGGCCCATGCCAACCAGCAAAGCAGAAAACAAAGTGCCCAAGGCCATTGGGAAGAGCAGTGGCAAGAAAAGGTACCAGGCTGTGGCTGGGCTGCATGGTGGTGGGGTAGGGATAGCCGGGAGAAGGGGAATGTGCCCACCTCTGTTCCCATGATCCGGGCTGGCGAGGGGGGAGAGGTGTCAGGACATCTGTGTAACAACCCCTCTTTAAACAAGCCCTCTGTGCTTTGCCCTAGAGCTGCTGAGAGTTCAGCTTGCCCCACCATCCATCCCAAACAGGCAAAGACGGACAAAGCCGTGGCCCAGGACCACACGGAGAATGGCGAGTGCCTGGCGGAGAGCCGGGAGAGCAAGGAATTCCACATCGCCGGAGCTGAGGCCATGGCAGCCGCCACCCCCACGGCCAAGTCCTCCAGTGGCAAGGACACCATGCAGCAGGGGGGCAGCCAGGCCTCGCTGCAGGAGGAAGACCCGGAGAGGATGAAGCACAGTAAGATTAGAGCCCGGGGCTACGCTGGTTCCAGAGCCTAGAGAAGGGGTGTCCTTGGGGAAGGGGCTCTGCTCCAGCCCATGCGAGTGCCTCCTGAATGTTCCCAGGTTTTAGCATCCTGATAACTTGTCCCCCACCTCAGTTTCTCCCCTGGGAGTTAAAGCCTGGCGGTAGCTGTGGTAGATCTATGGGGGTCTCTGAGGCACCAGTACAAGAGAGACATGGACCTGCTTGAAGAGTCCAGAGGAGGCCATGGAGATGCTGAGGCCTGGAGCAGCTCTGCTCTGGAGCCAGGCTCAGAGCGGGGCTGGGGCAGCCTGGAGAAGAGAAGGCTCCTGAAGGGGAGAGCTCAGAGCAGCTCCAGTGCCTGAAGGGGCTGCAGGAAACCTGGAGAGGGGCTTTGGCCAAGGGATGGAGGGACAGGAGAGGGGAATGGCTTTAACTGCCAGAGAGGGGCTCAGCTGCTGCGGCTGTGGAAACCACATGGCTTTTGGCACAGGACAGAGCCACCACTTCCACTCTCGGAATGAACCCTGGATACTTCTTTCTCTTGGGGTTTTGGGGTGGGAAGCATATCCTGATACTGTTTGGTGGATGGTGTCCTTCAACAGCCGAATATTTCATTGTTGTAAAGGCCTCCTAAGGTGATGCACTCCTGGCCTAGAGCATGTGCCCACCCCATGCCCTGTGGGTGCTGAGCCCCCCTGGCAGTACAGGTATTTGACCAAATCTCTCTCTCTGTTTCTCTCTTTTGAGTCAGGAAGGAAACAGAAAACTCCTAAGAAGTTTACGGGGGAGCAGCCGTCCATCTCGGGGACATTTGGACTCAAAGGTAACAGAAGGAGGGCTTTGGTGGCTCTAGGGCTGTAGCTTCATCCTGGGGCATTTCAGAGAAGCCCCTTCCCCAAGAGGAGATTCCCTTTCCTGTGGAGGAGATACATGGTGGACACCCGGAGCATCACACTGGTGCCTTTTACCATAGGAGTGTTGTAAAGGGAATCGAAGGCAGCAGTGGAGCTGGCACGGATAACAGCCCTGGCTGCTCTGCTTGGAAGCCTGTTGCTAGGAATTAGGGAAAAGAGGAAAGGATCCGGGTTATGTCCAACTGTTATCACAAGAGTAACGAGCTGCTGACACAAGTAAGGCACGAGAACCATCACCTCATCGTCATCATCCCACCATCCTGCGGTGTCACAGCGTTTCCAGTGGCATCGAGGGGGATTTCTGTGCCTAGAAAAGCTGCGTGACGCATCCGTCCCTCAGATGATGCTCCAGCGCTGGTCGCCCACAGTCAAGAAGATGAATTCAAGGGAGAAGAGATGTGTTGCTGGGATGTTTTCTGTGAGGAGGCTCGGGAGTTGCTCTTTCAGCCTGACAAAGCAAGAGCGAGTGGGACTGTGCTCATGCTCCACAAGTATACCCAACTGGGATGGAAAGGAGCAGGGAAACCAGGAGCATCCCTGGTACAAGAGCAACTGGATTCATATTGACCATGAAATAGGTTTGATGAGGAAACAAAAAGTGGATTTCCAGGCAGGAAGCAGCACCTTCCAGTCCAAGAGGCACTCAGGGGAGAGGCACTAATGGCTTTGAAGGACTTAAACACTTACTGAGGAGCAGTCTGGATGTGGTCCCTGCAACTGCCTTTCCCCTTGCTCCTGGGGTGTCTGGGGTTGTTCCCTAACAACCCCACAGAGGCACTACCGCAGGCTGAAGCATCTGCTGTGGGTTCCTCAGGAAGAAGCTGGTCCCCCATTGACCCCCAGGTGGAGAGTGAAGGTCAGGCAGGCATTTGCCTCCATCCCCTGGGCTCACCATGGCACTTTGCTCCCCCGAGACAAGGGTGCCACCAAATCATCGTGGGTGCTGTCTGCATTCAGACTCAGGGTCACAACCCACACTTTCAGAGGGACGTGGACCCTCGTGGGGCAGGTGTGGGTCTGACCCTGGCACTCACGTTTTCCCATTTCTTGGATACGCCAAAGGATTCTGTGGGACAGAGCAGGATTGGGCAGCACTGCCGCTGCTCGCGTGCTCTCAGCCTGTGCTGACCCTCCTCCTGCTCGCTTCGCCTTGCTTGATACAGGGATGATGCTTTGGTGGTTGGCAGCGATGCCTGCAGCAGGCTGAACGGGAATGGGCAGCCGGGCAGGGATGAGGCACAGGCAGCTTGGGAGAGTGGCTGTGTTCTGGGGAGCTGGGGGGAGCCCGGCGCTCTGCCTGCGCACAGATCCCTGCCTTCAGTGCCTCTCTGCTTTGCAGGCAGGCTTGGTGACAGTCTCCAGCAGCCCAGGGAGCTGGGCCAGGTTTCCTCTTCCCTGTTTGCCCGGTCACCCCTCTTTTCCTTTTCCTTCCCAGTGCGCCTTGGGATGGGAAGATTCCTGTGTGCATCGTGACAAGTGCATACCGATCCAGGGACAAAAGGTCCCGCATCTCTCTGGTGTCTGGGATCCCAGAGTTCACCCAGTTTTATAAGAGGACCATAAGCAATGAGCCTCTCCAGTGCGGGAGCATCAGCAGGAACTTCACTTTTGTATCTGCATTTGCTGTTTCAGTTCCCTGTTTCAGTTAGTTTCAAAGTGCCCTTCTGCCTCCTCCTGTCTTTCTCACAGTCTGCCTTTCCAGCAGCGCCCTACCCCACTTTGCCATGGTGTTTCCACAACTGTCTGGGGTGGGGGGGAATGATTCTGTTTGTAAAACACCACAAGCTGTTAGGATATTGCTTGTCATAACTATGGACCTGATCCTATACATACAGCCTTGGCAGGGCTGCAGCCGGTTTGGTGTCTTGGGATTAGTGGAAGAGACTCTTTACCTGCTAAATGTGAGTTGGTCTCTCTACAGGTCTTGTCAAAGCAGAGGATAAGGCAAAAGCTCATCGAGCCAAGAAGTTGGAGGGGAGCACCAACGTGGAGGAGCTGAAGAAGAAACCTCTGGGAGCTGCTGTGAAGAAGGAAACGGCTGTGCATCTACCGGCAGGTGAGGCCGGTGGAGGCAAAGCACGGGAGCACTTATCCTGTGCTCTGCTCCAGGGCTCTGTGGTCCCCACGTTCACCTGCAGGCAGTGGTCCCGTATCCCTCCTTGCTCAGCTGGGTGAGTTTCCCGGCAGGTTTGTGAGCAGAAGCAGCACAAAATCAGGCTGTTTCCAGCTGGCTTCACTGTGGCCACAGTCTGGGTCAGCATCTGGGATGATGGCATCTTTCTAACCATCATCTCCATGAACGATGGCAGTGCAAAGCTCTAAGCATGACTATGTCTTCTCCGAGGTGCATCCTACATCCTGGCACAGGTTGCTGACTTGCCTTGGGAGCTGTGACAGCAGGAGGAACGCAGGATGTGCGAGATAAACACAGCTGCAGTGCCTTGCACTGCTTTCCAATTCAAACAAATCACCCTGAGATCTCAGAGCGGCGCAGAGGCATCCAAATAAACAGACTTGATGGGTTTGATTCAGGCCGGGCTTCCCTTGCTGGAAGCCCAGCACCACTGTGCTGAGGATCAGTGTGAAGTGTGAACCTGGGAGCAGGTTTTGACCCCATGAATCTCATATTTTGGGTGGGTTTTTAAGCCAGGCACAGACGTTCCAATTAACAGATGCTTGGAGGATGGCATTCCTCTCGCTGCCTGTGCGTCTGCTGGGAAGAGGATTGCCAGGGAAGCTTCCCAGGCGCACATCCGGATGGAGCCAAGGTGCTCACCTTTGTTTTACTCCTGCTCATTGTTTCCTGTGGCAGGGGGCAGTTATTCCACACATGGTAAGATCAGGTAGCCAAGGACATCATCATGTTTGAACTCCCAGCTTGCAGGGTATAGCAGGGTTGGAAAGGTGCTGAACCTCCTTTTCCCTGTCAAATGCCATTAGGTCAGGTAACTCCATATGAAGAGACCCAGGGACCAGTTTGTTCAGGCAGCTTCAGGAGCTGTGGGGCAGGCAGAGCTGTGTGGTTTGTGTCTGCTTTGGGCTCAGTCTATGTCAGGGAGAGTGTTTCTGCTTTAGCATCAAGGACTTAGTCCAGTTCAGTGCTTTTTAAGGTGGTCAAGAAGGCTTACAGCAGGGTGTCCTCAGCTCTGTGGCTGGGTGTAACACCTCTCTCCTCTCCCTCCCCAGCAAACCCCGAGGACCAGTGGCAACGGGAGATCAGTGAGAAGGGAGAAGTCGCCTGTCCAACCTGCAGTGTTATAACCAGGAAAACTATCGTGGGGCTCAAAAAGCACATGGATGTGTGCCAGAAAGTAAGGACTTGCTTTATGCGATCACCCACGTATGGATTTTGGAGGGGAATGGATGCATATGTGTGCAACTTGTAAATGTGTGCTGGTGCTCTGGGCTGGGGATGATACAACGCTTGCTGGTCATCTTCAGAGGGCTGGCTGCTTCGCATCGATTCAGAGGGAATGGGACACCTAATTCCCTTGAGCTGCTCAAAACCCGTATAGATGGAGGCCCTTCGTGACCTGGTTTAGTGGTTTTACTGCGGTAAAGGTTGGACTTGATGATCTTAAAGGTCTTTTCCAGCCGAGATGCTGAACCCCTTTGTGGTCGGAGGCCCTGGCCCCAGTGTCTCCAGCAGAGTCGGGTATTTCTAGTAGCTAAGTGAATAGTTCTAAGGCTGGAGAGATTGTTGGAGCTGTCTCTCCTCCTGAGTGCTGCCTGAGGGATTTCACTGTCCCATGCCTTGCATCAGGCCAGATAGATTGTGGTTGGATGAGAGCACGTCTCGGGGAGGCATCGGGCTTGGATGTGCTCAGGCAAGCTGTCAAGAGCAGGAGTTCAGTAATGGTGCAGTGAGAAATGGTCTCTGTGCCACACCACCATCCATCAGAGCAGAGGATTATGTCCTCATCCGTCACCTGGCGCGGTGCAGAGCCATCACCACAGAGAGCCAACGGGGGATCGATGCCTCCTGCTTGGAAAATATGTGGCTCAGCTTCGATTCCACGTTCGTTTTCTGTAAATGCCTCCTCAGCCTTTGCCTCTTTACTTAGACAGCAGTGGGAGGCTGCTGTCCCTTTCAAACCCTGTACTGCATCGATGCTGGGCAAAATGCTGCCTCCTCTGATGTCCTCCTGGCTGCGGTGGAATGGGATCTTGGCCATCACTGCTCATGTCTCCTATGCGTTGGAGCATCTCCCAACCTAAACCAGGCTCGTGCAGGCCTGCTGAGCAGTGATAGGCCACTCCAAAGAGGCTCCATCCCTTCAGGTGGGTGTTTTGTCACCCTTCCTTGGGAGGGACAGTCCTTGCTCTGACTGGGATGCTTCACAGAATCCCTGCCGAAGGAGTCTGGGGTCCGTTGGGGACAGTCCCCAAGCTCTGGATGTGTGACCACAGGCCCAGCTCTCAGCATTTCGCCTCTGAGATGAGCCTATGGCACATCCTTAGAGAGGTCCCACTGCTACAGGCATATGGTATACCCACCAGAAGTGACCCTGGAGCAGAGGCACTCCCTCAGCTTGCTCTGTGCTTTAATGACTGAAGTATTTCTTAGCTGGACAATGGGAAGAGGATGTGCAGGCTCCCAAAACTCTTATAAACCAACAGAAATTGGTTTCTCCCTTCCCCGCTTGTCGCTGAGCAGTCTGCTCTGTTTCCTTTGGGTTTGGAAAGGAAATAAGGGATGGGGACAGTGGCAAGATGCTGGGGCCTGAAAGAGGTGAGAGCAGGTAAATCCTGCCAGTGTCCTGGGTGGGAGGGCTTGTTAGAATGTGAACATGGCATGTTCTTCAGTGTGGACCAGGGGAGTAAAGCCCAAATTGGCTGGCATTGGTATCTGGTGAGCCAAGCAGCCGTCCTGTTAGGATCAAGTCTGGAACAAGGTTAACTGATGGGAGCACAGGTACATGCGAGTCGTTCCCAACTGCCTGCAGTGAGTTTATTCTTCATTTCCCCAAAGCTTCAGGATGAGGAGGGATTTGCAGCTCCATCTTCATTCCCTCTCCAGCTTCTAGTCCAGGGGGAAGTGGTGAAGGTGAAGCATCAGCCAGGCAGGAGGAGCAGGAACGGCTGCAGCCATGCAGGCAGCAGCTCCCTGTCGAGACATCCTGTTTCTTGGTGCCCAGAACATTCACCTCCTGAGTCAGTACATGCTGGTACCTGCCCCAGCACAAGTCATGTTCTGCTTATTCACTTTGCAAGCTCCCCTTGCACGTCAGCGTGTGCATTTAATGCATCTCTCCAGACACTCAGGAGGCCAAGTCAGGTCACAAGCAGAGCAATAGGAGGTGGGAAGTACTCTGCTGTGATTGTGTCCAGCAGCATCTTCATTTCAAACAGCCCAGGCACTCAGAAAGGGTTTTGTGCACCAGCATCTGCTGTAGTTAATAGTGCTGCAGAGCACAGTGCTCTAATGTACTGGTAGATCAAAGCTGCTTCTCTGTCCTAAGCCTTTCACAGGAAAACTGAGATACCAGGTCCAGATGTTTGCAGCCAGTGGGGCTTTAAATCTACATCCAAAATGGAATGTTTTCCAAAACCTGGGGCATGTGGGTTTGATAACAGCAGAGAGACAACTGAGCAGCAGGCTGGGGCTGGGATGGGGGCAGGGTTGCCTGCTGGGTCCCACTGCTGGGTACTGCTGCCCATGGGGCTTAGTAACAAGCAGCAGCAGCCCTTGGAGGAACCAGCAGTGGCCTGTGACCCCCGTGGTGACTTGTCTTTAATTCCTTCAGCTGCAGGACGCCTTGAAGTGTCAGCACTGCAAAAAGCAGTTCAAGTCCAAAGCTGGGCTGAATTACCACACCATGGCTGAGCACGTCAGCAAGGTAAGAGCCGGGCTGCTCCCTTCCTGATGCAGATGCAGAAGATGGTGCCCTCAGCAGTCTCTTCCCTTTGTGTAAAGGAAGGATTCACACCACCATCTTCACAGCATTTCACATGTTGCTCGGTCCAGACAGCGGCCAAGCAAAGCTGTTCCTTCCCTGGCAGCTCATTAGAGTCGTGCTGATCCTGGGAGCAGAGCAAAAGGCACAGCAGGATTTCAAACCCCAGGATGGGGAAGATGCCGTGAGTGCGGTGAGGTGGATTTTGAGGGCAAAGCTCTGCCTCCCAAACTGCCTGCAGATCCGGGACTGATGCGTTCTGCCTTGCACGAGTCTCTAAGTGCAGCCTTTAGCTCTCCGCTAAGAAGCAGACACAAAATCGCTCATGGGTAATATTTGGAAGGTACCAGCTTAGATGCTGATCTTCAAAACCGGGTCATGAACACCTCCAGGATACCAGGGCAAGGCATAACCTCATCTCTGTGGGTCCCGTGCTTACCAGTTGTGAGTTGTCTTTCACCTGCGCATTGATCTCCTGCTCTTCAGCCTGGCCCGTGCATCCTCTGTGCAGGAGCTGCTCCTGACTTTCTCAGCTGGCCCTTTGGCTACCAGTGCAGGAAAGGCATGAGCGGGTCTGGCACCTAACAGTGAAGGTGTTGGTGTGTGGTAAAGCAGTGGGAGATGCAGCTCTCCTAAGGCTGAGGTTTACCACCTACTCCTGGCACAGAGGACGCGAGTAAACGGTTGACTCTGTCGCTTCTGTTACGTCCTTGTTTCCAGCCTGTTCCTGTGGAAACCGCTGGATTTGGTGAACAGGAAGAGCGGGAGAGGCTGAGGAAAGTGCTAAAGCAGATGGGAAAACTGAAATGCCCCAATGAGGTACGAGAACAATTCCTGTCCCTCGTTCTGTGAAGGGTGGTCCCCGATGCAGAGGGGGATGTGCGCTTTCCAGGCATCCCTTGGCTCATACTCGACTTCTCCACCATAGTTCAGCCATCCTGGTCCCATCCTGCCGGTTCTGTGTGCTCTGGCAATGGGCCCTCCCAGCAGGAGGGTGGGCACAGGGCAGGTTGGGCAGCACGGAAGGGCAGGTGCTGCTTGCTGAGCTCAGGAAGGGGCAGAGCACAGCGTAAAACCAAACCAAACCACACTGAAAAGGGTGGTGAGCTGATTGCAGGCAAGTCACCAACGGGGCGAGTGGCAGAGGTTTGTCCCTGCGGATGCTTGACATTGGCTCCCAGTGCCTGTGTGTCTGTCTGGAGAGCTCTGACGATGTGCTGGGGCAGGTAGAGCCAGAGACAAGGGGTGCTCCCCCCATCCTGCGCTGTCCTGGCTCTTTTGGGGGTGAGGGGCTGGTCAGTCACATCACTCCAAGGGGACGGGTTGGTGGAACTCTCCTTTGGATGTGTTGCTCCCTGGAGCAGCAGCACATGAATCCCGAACGTTCCTTATCGCTCCCCTTGTCCCCATCGCCGCAGGGCTGCGTGGCCAACTTCTCCAGCCTGATGGGCTACCAGTACCACCAGAAGCGGTGTGGGAAGCAGCTCGCCGAGGCCGACAAGCCCGTGTTCAGCTGCCCACACTGTGGCAAGAAGTACAAGTCCAAGGCTGGCCATGACTACCACGTGCGGTCAGAGCACACGGCCTCGGTGAGCCCCCCGGATGCCTCCACAGCCCAAGGAGCGGGGCCATCCCCCCCCGCGGCGGACTGCAGAGCTGCAGAGCCCCCGGGCAGGACAGAGCCGGGCAGGGCCGGGCCGGGCAAGGCAGGTGCAGATGTTGAACCGATGTTGTTTTCTCCTCCACATCACTGTGTTGTAGCCTGCGGTGGCGGCGGGGGGGGGGACACAAGCTATAGACCCCTATGAAAAAGCAGGATGCTGTTTATGGGAGCAGAGTACTCAGCGGTGTTCTCTTTCCTGGGTGCCCACAGGGCTGTGCTCCAGCCCACCCTGCATCAGTGCTGTGCAGGGAAGGAAAGCAGAGCTCAGGCCAGTAAGCAAGCGCCGGCTGTTTGCCAGCACTGGGGTGGCAGGATCCATCCCTGGGGAGCATCCTTTTCTGTTCTCTTGATGCCTACTGACAGTGCATCCGACTCTAATAACTCCCTGACTCAAATAAACGGAGACGTTTATACACGTGGGAGCATGAAAGGACGCAGTCAGTCTGATGGTGGTGGCTCTTCAGCCCCCCCTGCATGACACAGGTCTGCCACTGCAGAGCCCAAACCCCAGTATCCCATCCCAGAGGGGTCCTCTTCTCCCCTCATCATCCCCATCCTGACTCAGTCTCTTTGCAGCCTCCAGAGGAGCCAGAGGTGAAGCCGGAGCCTGGTCCCATAGAAGATTTTGAAAGGACCCCGAGCGGCCGCATCCGTCGGACGTCGGCACAAGTGGCTGTTTTCCACCTTCAGGAGATAGCAGAGGATGAGCTCGCCAAGGACTGGACCAAGCGGAGGATGAAGGATGACCTGGTGCCTGAAACAAAGCGGGTGAGGAGCCTTTATTTCTCCTCTTCTCTTGCAGTAGCTGTCCATGGAGATCCTGGGAGGCAGCCCCAGCTGGCTCAGGGCTCTCGTGCCTCGTTTTTGTGCCTTAAATCAATTAGCTCTGATGGCAAATCTATTGCTGAAGAGCCCACCCAGCCTCAGCACTCTGGAGGCTCTGTAAGAGCCTGGCAGCTTTGCCCTTTCCATTGCCAGGACTCACGTCTAAATGGAGCTAAAGGTGATGCTCTGTGGACAGTGGAGGGATCAGAGGGTGTTGTGGGGAGAATTCAGCTCTGGTCCATGCCCAACAGTGAAGTTGGCACTGGCAGTCAAGAGGAGTATGTGAAGAGAGCAGGGGTGGGATGTGAAACAACCTCTCTTGCGTTGTCAGAGAGCAGGGATGCCCGAGGCAGTTTCCTCCCTTCCACATGGAGGTGATTCCCAACGTAAATGGCAAGCAGAGGAAGCTGGAGCCTGGAGCTGCAGCGTGCAGTGGTGCACATGTGGCCTGGTGCCATGGGATCTGTGTGGCCAAGTCGGTGCTCTGTTAGAATTGAGCTGCATGGAGGCATCAGAGTAACATGTTCACCCAAACATCCCTCCTGGCTGTGGGAGGAAGTGATGCCTGGGAATGTCCCTAAGATGAAATTCCCTCCAGGAATGCTCCTTCTGGACTGTCCAGGGATTGAAGCAGCAGCAGATCATAAACCTCTTCAGTGTAAAGGGGGAAAAAGAGCAGTTGGGGTTTTTTAATCCTGTGGTTGATACTCTCTGGTGAGCAGCAGGACTCGACCCAGAGCCACCTTGCGAGCCTCTGCAGCCTTTGTCCTGCAGTTAGATCCCAGATCCTTCCCTTGCTCTGAGCAGTTGAGCATCTCTTGTTTGCTGCTCTGAAATTCACCATTGCAAAGATGGGAGTGGGGAGCAGAGGACAGCACGTTAAAGCTTTGCCACAGCAGGAGAGCATGGCAGTGCCTCTGCCACGAGCACATCCAGTGCAGGAAAAGAGCCCAAATCCCAGAGCCAGCCTGGAGAAGCGATCCCCAGGGAGAACGTATGCCACAGGAGCACAGCTTTGAGCAGAGCGCCTTCCCAACGTGCAGCCCGTCCTGTGCTGTCCTGGTGCGTGTGTGTTCGCAGCAGAAGAGCCACTCCATCATCCTGCAGGGAGCTGGAGGAGCTCAGCCTCAGCTCCCATCCCACGCACAGCGGGCAGGTGAAACCAGAACAGCAACAAACCACATCTCCTTTACCCTCCTTGGCATCCCGTGAGGCAGCTGATGCAGGAGAGGACCCAGGCATGGGGCTGCCATCCGCCCTGAACCAGAACTGAGGCTTTAGGGCCAGAAGTGATGCAAACCTCAATGCTTCAGGTGCCATTGCTGCTCTCCAGATGACTTCAGCTGCAGTGCATTCATAAGGTGAAAACCTCAAGGCCAAAGTAGCTGTTTCATTTCACATACAGTGAGAGGGGAGGTGTGCTGCTCTCTTCTCCCCCTTCCAGCCTCAGCACTTGCATTCCTCTTTCCTCCTTGAATTGCTCCCTGTTAGTCTTGACTTTGGGCTTTTTCTGTTTGAATGGAGGGAGTACCAGAGGTTCCAGGCCTGGACAAGGGGCCTGTGTGCAAGCTGGCATACAAAGGCACCGTAAATGAGCTGCTGGCATAATCCTGTGTGAAATGCTGATGCTGGTGGTGGTTTTTATGAGGCATTTCTTGTGTTAAGTTTAGTTGGGCATCATCTCAGCACTGAAAACCAAAGAGGGTTGTTGTGAGCTTGGAGGAAGCAGGTTGGCATTGAAGATAGGCAGTGGGGGAGTTGGCCCAGCTCCCTGTGCCTGGATTTCAGGGGAGGTCAGTGCAGTGGGAGCTGCCTGTATGGAGCTGTATGGAGCCTGCAGGTACGTCTTGCAGTGACTGTCACGTTCCCTTGACAACACTCACATCATCTGTTCAGTCTATGACATTCTTTCCCGAGGAGTGATGCTGAAGGAGGTGGGAGGCAGGATTTGCCTGGGAAGGCTGTGGGAGCCTGCTGACTTCAGCATGCTTTGTGCTGCTCGTGCGTCGCTCAGGACCACTCGAGTTGCTTCAGATCAGGGTCTGCTGAACCCCTCCCTGGCTTGGACCTGGAGAGAGGTGGGGTGTCAGGGGTCAGTGGCAGATTACAGCTGCTCCTACGGCATCTTAGCAAGACCTGGAGACTTCCAGAGACCTGGAGGGATGGATGCTTCCCAGCTCTGGTCTGTGCCCAGCGGTGCCTGGATGCGCCCCCACTTGCTGCAGCTCAGAACGTGCTCCATCCCCAAGCTGTCCCTTTCCCCACCACAATCCCAGCAGTCGACATGGATTTCAAGGGAGCTGATGAAGAAACACAGCCCTCCTCTCCATCCCTTTATCAGGCAACAACGCTTTTCCCTAGGGAGAGGCAAACAGCTCCTCAGCAAGCCGATGGGATACGGGGGCTCACAGCCCCAGCAGCCCCTGCACCACGCTCTGCCCTCGTGGCCACGTGGCAACATACCCTGGCCAGGGAGAGGGCTGTTGGGTTTGGATCCCGTTGGTGGCCCGTGGTGGGATGTGTTTGCCTTTCCCCTGGAGGATGGATTCCTTCACACCAAAGCAATGGCATTAGAATAAACGATTGCTGCTCCATCCCAGGCCCTGCGCTGCTCCACGCTGCACTAACCAAATCCAGCACTTCTAAATATACACTGGAGCCTTATTTTCTCGCTCGGATCTTTATTTGCCTCTGGATAAGCTGAAACAGATGGGGTGTTTCACAACGGCCGCTTGCTGGGGATGGCAGATGGGGAAGGGCACACCCCTGCTGCTTTTCTGGGAAAGATCCCCTTTCCAGAAGCTCCATGTGAAGATGATGCTGATCCTCGACCCTCCTCTGGCCTTCGCTGGGGCCATGGCGTGACCATGAGCATCTCAGGGCTGTTGCAGAAGGAGCAAGAGGCCAGCAGGTTCCTGGCTTGGTGGTGCAGGCAGGCACTGATGGGCTCTGGGGGATGATGTCCTCACCCATTTTAGAGTCTGAACTGGGAGAAACAGTCTCCTTGAGCAGAGGGAAGAGGCATTTAAGAGGCAGGAGGGGAGTAAACACCATGGAAGGCCCACAGTTTGGTTGTGTGATGCTTTCCCTGCGGAGCTCAAGGTGGGATTGCTTGTTTCAGGACGCTGTGAGCTTTGTGCTGGAGATGGTGATGGTTCCTGCAGCCCAGGCAGCTGCTGTGTTGCAGAGGGAGGGATGCAGAGCTCTTCTATAGGGTGCAAGGGGGTCCTGGTCACCTCCCAGTGGCTTGGGTTTGGGTGTTGCTGCAGCAGCCGTGGAGAGTGCACATCTCTGTGGAGCTGGGTGCTGTGTTGTGGGGTAATGGGGGTCCAGAGGAAAGGGATGGGATGTGTATAGGCAAATAATGATGCTAAAGGGGAGAAGTCACCTCCAGGCTTGAGCTGTTAAGAAGCCCCCTCCTGACAGCAGGCTGCATTCCAGAGCAGAAGAGCCTGGCTCGGGTTTGTCCCCCAAAACAATGGCCCTGTGAGCTGGGCAGGCGCCAGGCTGAGCCCTGCGGACTCATGTCACTGATGGGCTAAACCGGATCCCAGCTCAGTGGGGACCAGTCCATCCTTCCTCCTCCTGCTCATGGTGTGACCCGGCCACACAGGGGACCCCGCTGCCAGCCAGCACCCCTGGGTGAGCCTTGGCTGCACATCCAGGACAGCATCAGCCATGGTTTCCTTGGGGTGATGTGAGAGCCTCGCGCTGGGGACCTCGGAAAGGCTTCCAGGGGCGTGTGTTGGCCGGGGCCGAGGCAGCCGCATGGTTCTCATTTACTGCTCTGTATTTAAGGGAAGGGGAGAGAGGCTTGAAATATGAAAGTTAATGAAATAAACCCATCAGTCAAAGAAAACAAGCCCTTCCCAGCCCAGCATCCTTCGACTGTTCACAAGAGATGGGCCGCAGCCAAAACCGGTTGTAATCGTTTAATGATTTGGCCCTGAAGATTTTCACTTACAGGCTGTTTGAGGAAAATAAATGGGGAAAAAAACCCAGAGATTTAAATATTCCATGCCTGGGGCTCCCTCTTAATAGAGACATAAAGATGACTTTGCCATTCCCAGAACCGCAGCGCCCCGGGAAGACATGGGATTTGCATGTTATTGTACAGGCCTGCTGGAGGAGAGCAGGGAGGGATTCTTTCTCCGGAGTGGGAAGCTGGAGCAGCAGAGTCCACATCTCTGAACATCCCCCCCCCCCCGTCTCCTCCCCAGGGATGTGCAGAGGGAGAGGTTGTTGCTGGGGCTGTGTGCGGTTCGTGTTTGCTCATTCATGGGGTTGATTGGGTTTTAATGAAGGAGGCCCTTTGGCTCTCAGTATCGGTGACAGAAAGGGACTCCTGTGTTCTCCCCTGGAGGTGCCATTGCCTTCCCCAGGCTGAGGACCAAGCAGTTGGTACATGCACCATCCCAGAGCTTCAAAGAGCTGTGCTGGCGTCTCCCCCGGCCTCGGAGCATGACAAGAGCAGCACACTGGAGCTCGGGGGATCTTCGCATCCAGTGCTTGTGGCACCATTGCACAAAGCCCTTTGCCCCTCACTTTGAGCCTGGCTCTCGCCAGGCTCCCTTCTGCATGGCCACGCACTGCCACATGCTGAGGTGGGCCTGTGGATCACTTAAATTCAAGTGGAAATGAGCGGTTGGTGCCTGAGCCCTTGGGGAGAGCTCCTCTTTGCAGGGGGGGTTGGGAGCCGCCTGTCTGGGGGGGCTGGACCAGGGTAAATCCGTGTTTATCAGCTGGCAGAGAGCTCCAGCTGCCTCCCTGCTGCATCAGAGCCACGAGCTCCAGGTCCGGGGGGTGTTTCAGAAGCAGAGCCTGGGTTTGTATCTGTGCAAGCATCATTTGTGCATCCTCCTGGGGCATCCGGATGCATCGAGCTCAGAGGTGCCTATGCTGTGAAGTCCATGACTGTGCAGTGCCGTGGGCAAGCTGTCCCAGCCCTGCTCTGAACTGGGGCAAGTTTGGGGCTCGAGACCCCAAAAAAAACCATCCCTCCTATTGCTCTCTAGAGCTGGGTGTGCAGCAGGCAGGGGCTCAGACTGCAGGCAGAGCAGCTCGGTGTCCCCTGCTGATGGTGACACGGTGACAGGCAGAGACCAGCCCTGCAGGTAGGACCAAGCACAGAGCTCAGGCAGCCCAGAGATGCCACAGCCACGTTTGCTCCTGCTGAACATGCAGAAGTGGCGCTGGGGAGGCCGAGTCTCTGTGCTGAACCTCTGAGTCGTTAATAAGGCAGTAATTAAAAGCACTTGGAAGGAGCAGCCCTGCCAGAAGGAGAGGCAGAGACACAAGAGCCTTTCGTTGTTCAGTTGTGCCCATTCATGGGTGGAAAGCAGCCACGGAGGCTCTTGGTGTCCATCCCCTCTGTTCTCCCTGTTACAAAACGGGGCAGAAGGGTTTTGCTGATGCGATGCACTGAAAACACCAGGTCTGGCCCTGCAATGGGACGTGCACCCTGGAGCAGGAGCAGGATCGTCCCCTCTCCTGTTTGCCATCGCAGGGACGTGGCTGCAGCACCAGTGGCTCCTGCTCTGGTGTGCCCGGGGGGGAGATGACATCTCTGGGGGGAGCCTCCCAAGTCATTTTCAGCTCAGTTTCACTTCTCCTGGGGGGGAAGCAAGAGCCATGTGCAGAGCAGGGACTCCACCAAGGCCCGCACTGGTGTGTGCAGCTCTGCTCACTGTCTTCTATTGTTTGCAGCTCAATTACACCCGACCCGGGCTTCCAAAGCTCAATCCCAGGCTGCTGGAGAACTGGAAGAATGAAGTGAAGGAGAAAGGCCGCATCAACTGTCCCAACAACGTAAGGACTATATCTCTGTTCTTCTCTGGGCTGGCTGGTCTCAGTCTGCAGGAGGAAGGGGGAGGTTTGGGGGCACAAACCCCCCAAAGCCAGATTCTGTTGGGCCCCAGATGAAGGTGGTAGTGACCCTCCTCTCAGTTCATCTCTCCAAGGTTGCTGTTGTGCCTGGTTGATGCGTATCCCACCTTTGGGACCCTCCTGGTGTGCTCCAGCCGCTGGGTTTGGGATCAGGCCACGCTCTCCCCAGGTTCCCTTAAGGCTGACGGTTTAGTGTCACCCAATTCAGGCTCTGGAGCTGCCTTTGGGGTGCTCTCAAGATCCAGACAGGGTGAAGGCTGCACCTTTTGTCCTCCAGAGCCTTTTCCTGCAGGGAACCTGCTTTGTGCCGGAGCCAAGCTGGGGCTGGTTTGAAGCCGTTCCGTTTTGAAGCCCTGTGACAAGCAAAGACCTCGGGGACGCGATGCATGCGCTCCATCCTGCTGTGAAGCACAGCCTTGGCCTGAGCTGGCGGGGAGCTGAGCCCCACGCTGGTGCTGGCCCCCTCAAACAAAGCCTTGCCAAGGGGGGTTCTGAAGGAGGCCGGAGGGATGCTGTGGCTGATGACTGTCACACATGGGCACTTTGAAACCGGTCATGCTGCAGCTCGGGTGATTTCTGTCCTCCGTTGAGCATCTGCTGTGGCTCCAGGAGCTCCCGTAGCCCAGCAGGACCCTCCCGACCGCTCACAAATGTGCGTTTTCCATGGAGACATTGAAAGGAGACATTTTTCATCCCATTACAGAGGGATGTGGCCACATGACTCCCATTAGCACTAATAGGAAACGTGTGACCAGAGCCCTCCGTGTCGCACAGAGCGTTAACCTCATGCTGCTTAGCCTGGACCCGTGGCCTCGCTGGCACAGCAGGCTCCTGGCCCCGGCACGGAGGAAGGCACGGAGATGAGTTGGGATGGTGGCAACCCCGGCTTTGTTTCTTCCTGCAGTGCTGTGAAGCCATTTACTCCAGTGTCTCGGGGCTGAAGGCTCACCTGGCCAACTGCAACAAGGTGGGTCCCTGCGCTCACAGCCTCGGTGGGGTTGGGGTGCGGGTTTTGGTCCCCCCCGGCTCGTTTAGAAGCAAAGAGCACAGGTTAAAGGAGTGCGGTCACGGGGAGGGCTGGGTGAGCAGGGCCGCTGCCCATCGAGTTGTCACCGCTCAGCTTGTTGTTGCACCATCACCATCAGCTGCTCAGCCTCAGCACCATCCTCACGGGCAGGGTCAAACCCACAGCTCCAGGCAGGTGAAGGCAGAGAGGCTGGAGCTGAGAAGTGATGGAGGATTTAACTGCTGCTCCAGCCTTGGAGGAGAGGGCTTGCAATGCAAATACCTCACCCAAGAGCCCGGACCTCTGAGTGCCTTTGGAGCGGGCAGCATCCTCCTGCCTCAGCATCCCCATCCCATAGCAGCTCCTACGGGGTTCCTGCAGCCCCTGAGTCATCCACAAGCCTTTGGCTACCCAGCGTGGCTGCAGCAGCTGAGAGCCAGGGAGCTGAGCTCTGGGAGCTGAACCTCCCCAAGGCAGATGGAATCAGGAGTCCTTTCCCCACAGCCCTGCAGCCCCTCTGGAAGCTTCCCCAGGTGGAAGGATGCTGCTGTGGTCCCTGCTGGGGATGGAGCTGAGGCCGAAGAGGCGGCTCCTGGTCTGTGCAGGGATGAGCAGCAGTGCTGTGAGCTCCGGTGGCCTGCAGCCACCGCAGGGGAGGGATGCGGAGCTCATTGTAGGTCCCTCAAATTGGAACTAAATGCTGGTAAAGCTTCAAGCATGAAACACTTCCAGCTGCAGCTTCCATTGAATGGAGCTTCCAGGAGGCAGCTCCAATACATAGCCCGTGGTTATTAAAAACACAGACTCCAGCCCTAGCTGGAGCATCAGCCCCTAATGAGATCAGTTAGAAAATGGGCTGCAGAGATCCGGCAGAAGAGGCTGTGTTTATGCAGGATAAAAGTGCAAGGAGAGGAGGGCAGTTCCTTTGCTGGCCTGCAGCATCAGGCAGCCCACCAGCAAACGGGGCCATTTCCTGCCTGGTTCTGTGCACAGAACACACTGTTGTCAGCGGGACTTGGCCCTTACAGAGGATTTAGTTTGGCACCCCACCAGATCTGCCATAAATCACAGCCTCTCCAGAGCTGGGCCGTGAGTCCTGCTCTAAACCCCTGCAGAATTGGTTGAAATACAGCAAGAGCCTCGCTGAGAGCGGAGGATGGTCCCGGGCAGCACCCCTTCCTCAGCAGGGATGGATGCTCCACGCTGCTGACTGTTTCTGAAGGCAGCAGGGCCAGCCCTGCCCGCATCCTGCCTGCTCCTGAAATCAAAGGCCTGTCTAAGTCCAGATTTACAGCACAGAGGAATTCCCAGGGAGCTTATACATCGCCTGGAGGGGCCCATCCATAAACCCCTCATCAATAGAGAGCACATTATCTCCCTGGTGCCGTGAACTGCGGCAGAGCAGGAGATCAGTCATCCCCACAAGGGCTCTAATGACAGGAATCCAGCAGTGGCTGCGTCTCCGACAGCCTCAGAGGAAAATGAGGTGAGTCTGTTGGACATAAATTAGATGTGGTTCAGCCCCAGGAGATCTGCTGATGGAGAGGAAATGGGGCAATCGGCCCCGACAGCCTCCTGCACCCCCGGGGGCACGCAGACGGTGTCAGTGGTAACTTGCAATGGGTGTTGGGGACACACAGGCAGCACACCCTGCGGCTCGCTGCCTTGGATGCCTGACCTGGTGCCACCATCAACACTGCAGCACAGCCAGCATGGGCTGAAGGAGATGTGAAAGTGAGGGCTGGCAGAGATCTGGTGTGTTGGAAATGAGCGTTTCTTTTACGTTGCTTTGAGGTTTAAGCATCAGTTTCCCTTCATAGAGGGGGAGCGGGAGGGGGGGGTCACCGTGTGTTTGGCTCTGCGTGGGGCTGCAGGAGGATGCTCTTGTCTTGCAGGGGGACCACTCGGTGGGCAAGTACCGCTGCCTCCTGTGCCAGAAGGAGTTCAGCTCCGAGAGCGGGGTCAAGTACCACATCATCAAGGCTCACTCTGAGGTAAGGAAGCGGATGGGGATGCTCCGGGCTGGTCCGTGCTCCATCACACCCATCCTTGGGTGCCCTGCTCCATCCATCCATGTCTCCCAAGAGCGGAGACAGCAGCATCAGTGCTGTGACGGTGCGGGGGGGACATCCCTGTCCCCCTTGGGTCCCTGTCACCCACAGGGCCCATTGTGTCTGCTCAGCACTGGCCAGCGGGGCGGTGATACCAGTGGGGCATGAGGTGGTCCATGCATGGGCTGTGTGTGATGGTGACAGCCCCAGGATGGTCACTAACCCCAGCGTCACCCCACGGGCACAGAACTGGTTCCGAACCTCCTCAGAGGCCAGCCGGAAAAAGAAGAGCAGGGAACAGCTTTCTTCCAGCAAAGAGGAGAAGAAGAAAAGCACAAACGGGAAGAAAAGGGGGAGGAAACCCAAGGAGAGGCCTCTGGAAACGTCCCCGAAGGGCAGAGAGAACGTGGCAGCAAAGACTAATCACAAGAAAACCCTCGAGCACTGGGAAGGCTCCAGAGGCAGCCCCGAGGGGGACGAGCGTGTCCCCAAGCCCCCGAGCCAGCGCAAGGCAGGAGCCAATTTTATGAGATTTGGCTGATATGATATGTCTGTCCTCGATGCTTTAGGGAACTAGAATATAAACAGCGCCAGATATGCAAATTGCGATAATTCTATTCCATACACACATTTTACTAGTATAGTGTCGTGCCTGACATCTATGTCCTCAGCTAACCCTCTATCTAGCTCATTTCTCACTTCCCAGCCCTTTGTGATTATCAATTATAAAACCTGAGCTTTGCAATGTACCT